>JAUYWV010027010.1:0-16808 GCA_032274565.1 Nematoplana nigrocapitula
CACACCCCTCGCTTGGGATGCGACATCGATCCCCCCCTCCCAACCACACGCCCCTCGCTTGGGAGGAGACATCGATTCCCCCCAACCATGCCCACCAAACCGTCCACGGCAGACCTGTGGGATTAACATGTCATACTCATAGAAATCAGATTTGTTTTTAAAATAGCTATGCCGCGTCATCCGATTTCTATGGTCATACTTCTGCAGAGGTGGACACCAGCATCCACCGCAGAGGGCAGCAATGGCCACAGAAGGAGACGCCGTGAATCGGACATTCTTAGTTCGTCGTGACGGACTTAGACGGTGCACCACGCCGGTTGCTGTCCGTCGCACCTGGTTTTTGGACAGCCGCTGAAATTAATCATGAAAGGTTGACCTAGCCGAGAATCCAACCAGGTAAACTCGGTGTTCGTGTCAAGCGTGTTACCACTACACCACCGCGTTGCTGTCACCCACAGGTCCTTGACTTTTTCGGAACAATTGCTGGGTTTGAAAGTTGGGCTATCCCATAGCCTTCTTTGACGATAACAAAGAAGTTATCAGTCAGTCGAGATTGAACGGCTTTATAAAAAAGGACAATCAAAATATATTATTATAGGTTTTCACGTTCTAATAGAGTAAATATCAGATAATTTTAATGTATCATAGTTATTTTTTAAATACTATGATTTTCATTTATGCTCTTGAATCTATCGTGCTAATTATGCTACTTTAAGCGATGTTAGTATTTAAAATGTGTTTTTCTAAACACATTATTCTTATTATTAAAATTTAAAATTTGTATTTGATATACATAAGTCCCTTTACGTTTAATTGGGGAAACCTATAAGTAGTCGATAAAAAAAACGCGTGAACTTTAAAAAATAGGTATAAACCATACAGATTTTCAAAATGATGTTTAATTTAACCTTATGGTCGCCACGAATAAGCGGTTTAATAAATTAGTTGAAATTTGAAAGGAAAAAAAACAAAAAATTAACGACGTGAATGGAAGATTGGCGAAGTTTGAAAAAAATGCAGATCAACAAGAACACCGGGAGAAAAAAGAAAAGCATTAGAAGTGGTAATCCTTTGCTTCAACCAATGGTCAAAATTTAAATGGGGTTCGTAAAGGTAAGTGTAAACACTATCTATTATAATAATATACCTCCTTGATAGTCACTTTTTATTGTATTTTTATAAACTTTTAAAAAATTTTCAAAGACAGTTTTTTTTGTTACTAGCCAGAAAATTACTTTTGTCTAAATTGTTTTTAATAACTAGCTACGCCCACGCCCGTAACGATGTGTTGTGAACTCCCACTCTGCTCGGGCCGCATGAGGAGAAATTTACTCTGAATAATAATAATTGTTTAAAAGAGTTTAACCTAATTTTCAAACTATACTATTTATTTTATACATAGTAGTATGTCTGTCACACTTCATTTATTGTATTTCATCAAGATATTAGGATTTTTCGGTGTGTTTTAGCTCCACATACTGTACTCACGTCATATTATATTTTTTCAAGCAATTACCGAACTAGTGCGTTCAGATTACTATTGCTATTCAATCAAATTCGAAACTAACACCCTCAGTGTATAACACAATTAAAATGAGGCATAGTCTACCCAATTTAATAAAAAGGACGCTATAACAACTTATTCAACAAAATGTGACATTATCTCCATCAATATATCGTTGGACAAGTTCTTCGAGCAGTGGTATGTGGTCATATATTCCCCATCTCAATTAACTGCAACTCGCTTCATTGTGGCATTTGCGTTTTCCAGTTCATTCAGCAGAAATGTTGATGTGTTAAACTGTATAGCGTTGTACGGGCCTGTAAAGGTGATCAGGGCCGATTCAGTTATTCCCGACTCTCAGGAACGTTTTTAGACTAAAGAGACTCATCTGGTATACGATTTAGTTACATAAAAATAAAAGACTTGGCCTCTTTGGTCCGTCTTTGATTTTCTTAGTAAATTTCTAAATATTTCACTCTCTTTGCTCACATCGCCAAAAGTTAAATCGATCAGTTCTGAAATTTGTAATAAGCCATGTATCGCAATCACGGCTGGAACTTTCTCCATTAACAATAAATCTTGACCCCGTACAGGACATTTTAACGTCGTCCAGGCTAAGAACAGCTGACTTCTTTGGTACGTGCTTCTTTTCGTTCGATTTGAGCCAATCAATCATTAGTACGCTATGATTTAGTTTTGTATTATGGTACACTTCCAAATATTTGTTTAATACAGAGAAGATCACCCACAGAGTCGATGCCGCATATGAAGTTTGACAGCTCTGTATGGACTCTAGAACTGACAATGGTGTTTCTTTTTTTTCCTCTTTCGATATCCACGTTTTGTAAGTGTTAAAATACTGTAGTATCTTCATGTCTTTTCTTGCACATTAAGTTATCAAAATTACGATTTCTTCAAAGCGTCAGCAAGAGTCGCCATATACTAAAATTTCGCTTATGTGACGTAGACTAAATTCTCAAAGTTAACGGTTGCTATATTAACAGCAATAATATTCAAATTTCGAGAATCAATTTTACAAAGAGGGTATCACCAATAGAAGGTATCACCCATTTGAATACATTAATGAAACGAATTGTGTTCGCTATGAAAGAAAGCGATTATGCTACCTTGCATAAATGGCTATTCCAAATTTGCGTGTATATTAATTAATTAACAAATTAATCAAAAATGATTGATTGTTCTGGAATTCTGCAATATATTTTATGATGAAGTTATTTACAAATGTGACAAATTTTGTTCGAATTAGTAATGTAAATTTGGAAATTTTGCGCATAAAGTGTTACAATAAATCGATCAATAAATCAATAATGGGAATTGCAATATGACTGTGGTCAGTGGTGATTTCACTGCGATGTGAGGTGTTCTTCATCTCCACTAAATTTCATTAAGATTACATACCGATAACAGGTAAAAAAGTGACGTATACTTTTGGTAGTCTCAAAATGGCCTAAAATGGACCTTTAAAACGGAACCAGTGGCACCCTTACGGGTGTAAATTAAAATAACTAGGAAGAGATACCGAACACAGAGTAGACACACAGACAATTAATTTTGGGAAGCTGTCCATGTTATTACATCCTGAGGATATTTTGAAAATCTTTGTTTTTTTGTTTCCGCAGCTGATCTTGAGCAGTCTTCTCTAACATTTCATTTCAAAGCTTGGATTTTATTTTCATTATTGCTTGCCTGTTAGTTCTCTCACAGCCGGACAGCAGTGTGGCTAAACCACAATTACATCATCATCTTTGCTTATTCTTCTTCGTTGTTCTTTTTTAATTGGTGCGCACCTTTGTCTCTAATAATTGTGTATCCTCAGTGATCACCTCTTCAATTGTTTCAGGGTGGTTTTTCTTCCTTGGTGATATTGAACCATGTTAGACTTGTCTAGATAGACTCATATGTACTTTGCCCGCCCTGCTCTGTGCTAAACGCTTCTCTCTGAACCACTCTGCTGTCTTCTTCGATTTTCTACAGCTCATTTTTGTGTTAGAATGTCACTATATGAAAACAAAAAAGTTGAATTTGTTTCAGTTGTAATGATAATGCTTTTAAGTTTTCAAATGCTGTTAAGAGGGGAATAAATTGAACTGGTATAGCCATAAAATACAAGTACTCTTGCAATTCTAGTCATATATTGTTTAAAATTCTGAATTAAAATGTTTGAATAAATATTAATTGAGAAAGAATGAATACGTGACAGTCAGAGAGTTGTTAATCAATAAATGAGCACTGATCACAACAGGAGTTTTTAGTTCCACGGGCACAGCTTATCAATGCTCTCCGACGGTAACCAAGCCGGCTTTGGGACATCGGGCGTCATACTGGTGACCCTAGCGGCGGAACTGGGCCTGACTGGATTCTTGTTAAGCGATTCGGCCATTTGCTTGATGGTGCATACTCCGGGTTTAAGCAGACCCACTTGAACTTTTTGATATCCGTACACCTTGAAAGATTTGTCTCCGTGACGGGTGTGCAGTGTTACTTTGGCGTTCACTTTGTTCACCAGCCAGTTGCCGGGACGGAGCCATTCGGCCTTGACAGACTTGAAACTGCCCAGTCCGTAGATGCCAACTGATTTGGTTTGACCGAAGCAGCGCGGCACTTTGGCTGTTGGTTTGGCATTGTAAACCACTGAACTAGTTCCGTTCATGTAGGCCAGCAACGAGAGTGGGCCCATTTGGACCTTGGTAACCTGTAAGTTTGCGGTCGTGTCAACGTAGATTTCAATAGCCCGTCTTACTGGTTTTGACATTTGAACCTTCAAAATGTATTTGCCCGGAAAGTTACAATTGAATCCTGAAGTTGTAAAATATCAATAAGTTGTTAAAATCGTGTAACCTAAAATTTCTAGAGCTACAGTATTTCTCATATATAAGTAATAATCCAATGGTCATAAAACATTCCAATTCCATTTCGATTTAAAATGTAAACTTTGGTAAGTCAATAATACAGTACGTGTAGCTTCATTCTGATTTACAGAACTGTGATTCTAATTCCCATGCTGTATGAATCTTTGCTCATTTTTGCTAATTCTCACCGACTTTTCAAAGGCTATTTTGAAATTTAAATAGTCATTCGAGCTGGCTATCTTGCTATCTGCCATAGAAATAGAATATACATGCAGTTACGAACAATTATAGTCTATTTCTATGCTATCTGCGCTGAAATACAAAATTAGCTATTGCCTACTTTGATCGAGATCAGTTTCTAAAGTTGGCGAGCTGCAGCGGTTGTAATTGGTTGATGTCATCAGACATGGAATTTTGTTCGTGACAATCAAAGAACGCAAAAGATTCTAATTGCGGCAGCAACACGAGCCAATTTTGTTAGGCATATGATCGGTTTGTTTTTTATCTGTTAGACGCTTGCATATTAGCAAAATATGGCATTTAAACTAACTGTAAATGTATGTATTTCGTCGTCTATTTTATCCTCGAGTTTGTTTTATTATATTGGATTAGGTTTTGTATCGTTTGGATGAATTATTATTCGTATCAGTTCATTTTTGGATGAGTCAAAATTTCTGAAACTTGCGACTCATTATTTATATAGATAATAATACAGTATGTTGTTTTCGTGAAGTCTTTGTGTCCATTTTCGTTTTGATTGTTGTAGCTCTGAATAGATAGAAAATATCCAACACAATCCATAATAAATTAACCCATATAAAAATAGCGAGTTTTCAATAATAGAAAATTCTTCAACTCAATTACGTGTTTATATAGTTGGATACTCTCTTAAAGACTGCCTAAAAAGCAATCATCGAACTATCTGCGAGCATAGGACAGACTTTTGTAACAAAAAATATATATACATAAATAGCAACTACACACTGGTTGCTCCAGTGTTGCTCTAATATTGTTTTATGGCACAGGATATAAAGTGTAGCCTACGTTAGAAGTGAAATAAATTGCCAATCAGCCAGCTTATCAGTTTAATATCTATATATACAAGTAATTTTTCAATTGAACAAAGTTTACAACTCATCTGTTATGGTTTCGTAATAGATTGCGGTATTGATTTTGTTTTGACTTTAGAGTTTAAATATTATATATCTGAGAATTGGATGAGATCACCGGCGAACCTACCTTTACCGTGTGCCAAACTGGCTACTACAGCGAGCAGAAGTAAAGCCAAAGAGAGTTCCATGGATTTCATTTTTTACAACTTCTTTCTGAAATCAAAATATTCGTATTATGGTCATATCGAGTTTTTTAAGTGGGTATACTATTCAGCTAGAAGACTTGGTAGATTATTGTGAAATAACCAATTGTATACGATAAACAATGTAACAGGGCAAGCATAAGAGTACTCTGCTTACTTACTGACTTACACTTTGTCTGATGACAACTTTCAAGCAGATTGACGATATATATATACTGTAGGTGTAGTGTACCGTATCTTCACCTGCATGCACTAACGCCACTCTCGCCTGATCCAGTTACGCCTAAACTTACACCTCTCTGCCTGTGCAGGACTGATTGCCTCACTACGTTGGTGTGACGACTAGATATACTTAAAATGGCTATAAATATACATTCTGGTTTGCGATCGTTGTGCAGTGTAGAATGTTGTTTTATTTTTAGATCTGTCCTAACCTATACAGAAAACTGGGACGATCAGAAAAGTTGTTTCTACAGCTGTGTAATTTCTGACGGGAACAATTACAAATGATTTTTAGGCATTGTGTAACAGTAGTGACAAAAGAAGATCGGAAATCATTGCTGAAGGAAGTTGAAAAGGAAAGCGAAAAGACAGGACTGTATCGCAATATCCAAAAGACGAAGGTGATGGCTACAGAGAAAATGTATTAAGAGTTTGTCGTCGGAAATAAAACAATAGAATTTGTGAAGAATTTCAACCTTCTTGGATCAAGGATGGAGCCAAATGAAAATTGGAGATTTGTAAAGAAGAAATTCAAAGACGCCTGAACATGGCACGAGTAGCAATATCTGGTCTATAAAAAATATGGAAGGACAAAACTATGACATCAGCAACAATCAATTGATTAGTAGGGGCTCTTGTCTTCCCAGTTGCGCTATGTGGGTGCGAGACTTGGAGAGTGTGGAACATCGAACGGAAAAAATTAGAATCATTCGAGATGGGGTCCTGGAGAAGAAGGTTGCGAGTGCCTTGGACAGAAAAAAGGAAACAACATATAGCAGTAAACGTTTATTGATGTCGGACAGTAGGGCTGGAGAATGACAGTAGCAGTTATTTTATCTATGTCGCGAAACAATTTAGCATCTGTATATATATCTAATAGGACATTCGAGAAAAGCCGCGAAATACAATTAACCAATCAGAACGCTTAGAGTCTAAAGTAAATTCTACACGCTTCTAGAAGGATACAGAACAGAACATTCGACTAACAGAACAATAGAATGTTCTGGAACAGTTACTGTCGTCACAAACATGTCTATACTAGAAGAAGTAGGATAAACATGGCACTCAAGGAAAAGCTTTCTTACTTTGGGCATGTAATGAAAAACAATGGATTGGATAAATCTATAATGCTTGGGAAATGCGAAAGAAAATGAAGAAGAGGAAGACCAAGAACAAAATGGTTGGACGAGGTGAAGGAGGCAACAGGTCTCTCACTCACACAGCCAAGGGAAGAGGTGCGGAATCGCTCGGGATGGAGAAGTCGCGTCATGGGTATCGGCATAAGTCGGACCCGACTTGATGGTACAAGGTGACAAGAGATGTGCCACAGTATGAGACTTCCATAGCTTTATCCACACTCACTTACGTCATCCTTGCACACAAAACGAAATTCACGTCTTGGGAGCTGAACGATTTCTGTCGAGCAAACGGATTAACCAAAATGGAAAGCCCACCACCATATTGTCCTGAATACAGAGCGAGCGATCTTGTTTCTGTTCGTACTTCAATGTAATTATGTTTTTTTCCAGGATTAAGTCTCCAGTATACATGCACATACAAGGCCTCCAGAATGGAATGTCTACAATCTTCTGGGTAGTCAATGAGTTTTATCCGGTTTAAATTTTAGTAAGGCAAGAAACAAGATAATTTTCCTAATACGCGATGTTTTCGCCAATTCAATTCCAGCGTATATACAGTTGGTAGTGAAAATTAAACAGTTTACAGTTATAAAGGTGATAAACTGAATAAAATTCATGGCACAGAAAAATCAATAATCAATAAAAAGAGAAACTCCGATACAGCTTACAAAATGCATCAAAATAGCTGTAACGGAAGCTTAAAAGTATAATAAATTCTTCTGTACACTCAAATTCGGTTTTAATTTCTTTATGTAGACTGCCTCACAAATCGATAAACTCAAAATAGAGCTGGACTGATAAGGATTATAAAATTATTTCTAGCATTGTCCGCAGTGTGAGTAAAACACGTTTGTAGATGTTTGAAAATGGCGCTGTTGACAGTTTCTCATCTGGGCGGTTTTCTTGTTGTCTCCAGCCACATTGTAATGCACTCACGTATTTGAGTGCTATTTATAACACAGAAAAGCTATTAGAATTGAAATTATTAGAACAGGGGAACAAACAGTCAAATTGTCCCCAATAGATATATCAGTAGTTTTGTGGACCCTAACTCTCGCATCCAGATACATTTCGGTGTTGCCAATGAGGATCTAGCTGACACGTGAATTTGTAGATATACCGAATGTAAGAGGTGCGGTAAAACGTTGAAACACTATTTTTAGTACCATTTTAATGTACCGTTAAACTTCCAAGTGATAATTGTATTTTACCACTCATTGAGTTCTTTATTGATTTTTTATTGATTTCGTGATTAGCAATTCAATATTGAAGCTGTCATGCTTATAGTTTACCACTCATTGAGTTCTTCATTGATTTTTCATTGATTACCTGATTAGTAATTCAATATTGATGCTGTTATGCTTATAGTTTACCACTCATTGAGTTCTTCTTTGATTTTTCATTGATTTCGTGATTAGTTATTCAATATGGATGCTGTCATGCTTATAGTTTACAACTCATTGAGTTATTCATTGATTTTTCATTGATTTCCTGATTTGTAATTCAATATTGATGCTATAATTGGTTTTGTTTATCACTCATTGTATGATCGCTTGAAAACATTACCTTTGTCTGTAAAATCATGGAATTATTTATTTGATCTGGTTTTCCTTTGTAATGAAATTATGTAAATATTATTTAGTCTACTTTGACAAAGTTAGAGTATCTGTTTTCACACTAAAGTATTCAAGGTGATGTGTTGTGTATGTCCCAGACAGACTTTTTTGTTAGTGTACGCATTACCATAATGCTGAAAGGGCCTGAAATATATGGGAGAATAATTTTTGGACAAATAATACACTTTATCCTTTTGAATATTACCCATATCTTATGCCCTGATTCGCCGGTTGTTGTTCAGTTAACAGTAATGGTCGTTTGAATTTTGATGTGTGCTGTTATAATATTATCAAACAGAAAAAAATGGAGATAGCAATTCGATCCTTGCCTATAGTTGGAAGTGAAGCTTTGCCCACCTGTTTCGATGTGTTAGGAGTTGAGAAGGTCAATGAGTGAAAAACGGGCGAATTTACTGTATTTTTTAATACGGGTTTGGGAGTCAGGAGGGGCAGGGCAGAGAAAATGATAACATATTTAGGGGAGGGATTAAGAAATGCGTCGAAAGCATTGGAGCAGGAAAGATAATGCTTCAGTAAAGAATGTCAACATAAAATAACATCCAGTTCCTATTGTTTTCTACTTTTAAAAGTCAGTCAAACAAATGTCACTTCTGGGACACTTGACCATAACCTCTGCTTTCCTCCTCCTTTTGATCCTTAATTATTACGAAGATAGCCTGATTAGGCATATAGTTTCTAACAAAAGACACAAACACTACTTTTATGCTATCAATTTCATGGTGATATACAGTATATATTCGCATGATTGGTATCACATCAATTTTTCTATAGTCGTCATGGTTTTTACTTTAAACAATCATCTTTTGTATATGGGTATACTAATAATCTGTTTTGTTATCCAATTCTTTGCGAGAAAGCTGAAGGCTTTGTTTAATTCAAATTACCCAGTGAATTGTAAAATTTAAACGACCAGGTCCGTGTCAGTACATATTTTATCAACTTATTCAAAATACGAGCGTTTGACATATTTTACATACTCAACAAGAAAAAAACGTCCCCTCACGAATATAATAAAACATATACGTTTGGTCTACTTTCCTATATTGCGTACAATGTATTTAGATTAGTTTTTTAACCTGCCCGATTGTTTAAAATATTGAATTTTCAAGCAACACATTAAGAACTAATTTGGATAAAGTATGCAATTTTTTATTTGTCCTAATTTGAAGTAGACGTGCAAAAGTTTAGCCTTGATGCTAAATATTGTTATATCTTCATTCAATTGAAAAATAATATCACTGTGTTGAGTGAACCAGTTGTCAATTATTTCTTCGGACACAGTTCATCTATTCCCTTCTTGGGCATCCATTGAGGTGCCGCGTCAGCGGAGGAAAATGTGGTAATATCCACGGCCATATTTTGCCTGAACGGATTTGCATGGAAACTTTCCTCCATTCGCTCAATACGGCACACCCCCGGACTGAGTTCGCCAATTTTTATGCGTTGCGTCCCACTCAGATGAGCCTCGATGTCGTCCATTAGGGCCATCGGTATGACCAGTTGCATATCGACCGCATTTTCGTACCAATTGTCCGTGGTGAGCTGGTCGGCTTTGAGGCATTTCAGGCTGGCCAGATTGGTCAGGGAGGCTTCGACGGCTTTGACCTGCGCCCGCATACATCGCATCGAATTGCGCGGTGCCCTTGGCGCGTACACTGTGATATTGGAAGCGATGAGGTACTGCAGCGCAACTATACCGACAAATTCTGTTCGGACAACTTGCTCGTTGGCTTCGCTGTCGACGAAGACGTCCACTTGGATATCCATCTGTCTTTTAAATTTGCCGCTGAAGGTGTACTTGGTTGGGAAGCAACAATCGATAGCTGTAATTTTGGAAAATAAATCGGTATTTAGAGCAACAGAATGCCAGCGGGAAGTAAACGATCTGAAAAAGTGCTTACTTAATTTTCCTCACTATTAAGAAATTTTGGCCTTTTTCAACTCATCATTTCCCAATATCTTTTCAAAATATTTCACAGTTCAAATTAAACGTGGAACAATATTTAAAAAATATATTTTGATCCCCAATAATGCATGGTTTATCTGATAAGTCAACCGTGAGTAATTTTTAGTATATAGAAAAAAAATTAAGACATTTATATTTTTTATGTAAAACGTTTCTGTTGTTGACTCCAACTGCACTCATTTAGCAATAGTAATATCAAGTAACAGTTATTATCTGCACACAAAGATGCACCTATAGTGACATTGATTATTTTGTAAGCTGCTTCAACGTTTGCGCCAAATCCTCTCCTATATGGTGGCCGAGATATGTAAAAATTAGAAACGCGGTGCATTATGGAAAGACGCCGCGTTTTATGCAAAGACGCCTCGTTTTATAGAAAGACGCCGTGTTTTATACAAAAAGCCGTGTTTATGGAAAGACGACGTGTTTTATGCCTCGTTTTATGGAAAGACGCCGCGCCGCGTTTTATGCAAAAACGCCATGTTTTATGGAAAGACGCCGTGTTTTATGGAATGGCGCCGCGCCGCGTTTTATGCAAAGTCGCCGCGTTTATAATCTTGACATCTCTCGGCCCCCATACTCCTAAGTAGAAACTGTTATTTCACGAAGCATTACTGATTGGACAAAAAACAATTCAATTCAAAAGCTGATTCTAATAAACTGAGGTTATTGTAAATCAGTATTCTCCCCCACCCCACCTTGTATTATACTATTACTGTTTTCAGTATTTTTTCTATTGTATACTAGTTAACGATGGTTTAAAGTACATATTGAAAAGTTGAATCATATTTTATTATTTCACTTCACGCTTCAGGGGCGTAGCGTGGTCTACAGGATTGATGGTTCTCTGTGCCCTCATAACTAGTGACCTTTTTGGCATTTCCAATTTCCGTGTTTTCAGTCACCTTTTAAACGTACCATGCATTTTATGCAGGAAGATTGTTGACTTTTAACTATATTTTATAGAAACAATTATGCTCTGAACGAGTATACTACTAAATATATTACAATACTAAAACTTTTATTCAAATGTCAAATTAATACTGTAAACACTAGTACGAGTATTATCTATTTAAAAAGGCAGGGTAAAGAAATGCGCCTTATGTTACAATAAATGTCTACAACCTCATCATAATTTTTCTGGGAAAAAGAGAAACATTGTTTGGCTTTCTTATTTTGACTCTCTTGCTTCTGGCAATCATTTACCCATTTACACACGTTTACAGTAAAAAAGTAAAAATTTAGTGATTAAGTTTTTTATCGTATAAATAAAAAATTCGGCGAGTGCTACTAATTTCGTGAATTAAATTAAATAACCGCACTGTAAAACAACAACGTAAATTTACGACCCATAATAAAGTATCGCCACAAAATCTTGGCTTTGGGTGTCACGGTAAACTTAAAACATTATGTGACATGATTTCATTAAATACATACATTATATTTAACATTTTTTATACAGGTCAATTACTTTGTTCAATTTAAAAGTTAGCTTTTGTAAAAGGTTGTGGCTCGTCCGAATCCCCCAACCATCTCAGCCTACGCCCCGGCGTTTTAGCGAAACTAGCGCATCCACATGCTGACGCAAAATGACTCCTTCAAACTAATTATGATTGTATTTTAGAATAAATAATCTTTTTAACTATTTTAACAGCTTGTAATTGAGTGAGTCGTACGAGCTTAAATCCGCCGCTGCTTTGTTTATAAAAGTGACATACATGCGTGGTGTCTAGAATTAAAAAATAATGATTGATTCCTTAGTCGCGAGAATGTGAAACATGCAGGAGAATAATTTGACAAATTCATTGATATCTCCAGATAGCCACCATGCACTCACTCCGTGCAACGCAAAGCGTTGTGATACATCACGGGAAGATATTTTGATTCCCTAATAACATTTGTCTCGCTATACTTACCCTGTATGTCAGCCTGTCGGGAAGACTACGATCAATTGGCTTTTATAAACCTTGACCCCATTTTAAATCAATAGACAATCATTATAACTCATATAGGGAAAGGTGTATAATAAATTAGATATTGACAACCAGGGATATCAACTATACATTGAGCATAATTGTCAGTTACCAGGACCATAAAAAGGATAGTTATCGCAAATTTGCCGAACTCCATTTTTGATTGTGTTCTGAAACGGTGTTGCAATTGTCATTACTTTAGTTTACAGATATAAATAATAGTGCATAATATTGCCTTTTTAATCAAGGTAAAGCGTTACTAATTATTGCTTATATATTGATATTAAAATTCTGACTTTGCTTTTTCTTATAAAGTCCTTTAATCGATTACGGACTGTTTATAAATAATCCAACAAATACAAATTCACTTTTTACTGTCAAATTAAACAATCGCGTTGTATTTTATACGAATAGTATTGTCGTGAACAAGGTACATTTTTGGTCTGGTACCTGATTGGTCTGAATAATTTTTCTAAAGTTAATTTTGAAAACTATCGCTATTGTAAAGAAGAAGAAACTAAATCGGATAAATTTGCATATGTGTGAAGAATTAAATATTTCCGCCGAAAAATTCTAAAATACAAAAGTATTATTATTATTTATTTATGTTACACTTTTTCTGGGTTTGTTTATTGTGGATGGCGCTATAAACTAAAATATTAATAAGTATTTAAAATAGATCAGTATACTTTTTCTTAGTTTATCTCCAATTGTCCATTAAAACGCATGCCAGTATACTGAAAACTGCGTTTTATTAAGAGTTTAACATATGTCACCTTACACGAGGATCATAAGACCAATCCTATGTTAAAATATTGGCAAAACTCGTGATCCATTATCGTACAATAAAACAACGAACAAATTGAATTTGTTCATTTTATAATAATTTTATCATCTCTGTATACTACTACAGTCGCAAGTTGTACGTACTTTCCTATAATTAACTCTATGAATTAAACAGGTGCTGCTGCTGCTTGTTTGTAGGTGAACGCACGGAAGGATTATTTTAACGAGCGGATAGTATTGGTAGATCTACATGTAGTTGGTTATAATGTGTGTTGCACAGATCATGTTTGTCGTGCTCTTGACAATGCGGGGGTAATTTAATGCTCTTCTGTTCAAGTGAGTAAACAATACTTGCACTATAGTTTCACCAAAATATGTGCATTCCTTCGTCTATTTTATGGGGTTCAATGTTTGCCATCTTAACAACAATCAACCTCAAATACGGGAACGAAATATAGTGGAATCCGGAAGTTCGACTACACTCACCGATTTGCCTGAAGTCCCGAACGAAGTAGTAGTTTTTTGTCAAATTTTTAATCAAAGTTCACGTGAACTTTTTGATTATTTCGCGCTTTTGGGAAGAAATTTGTAATTTATAATAACTTTCTCTACATGTTTATCCTATAAGAGCGCGGCCTCAGATGTCAATAGCAATTGCTTGTCTCCACCGTATAGTTCATCCCATACCTAAACCTAATCAGCCAAACCTAACCAACCGGCTTGAGAGCGTAATGTAAGATAGATCATCTCCACCGTATTGTTCTTCCCGTACCTAACACCAGTGTTTCTGATATGGGATTTCCAGTAGCCTTCTAAATACTTTCATTCCAAATGCTGCATGCTTATTTCCTTTCCTTTCTCACCCATAAAGCACTGTGAAAATCACAATAGCTCTCATATACAACATGGAAGTTGATTTTAAGTGGAGACTACTGGAGTTGCCACACACAAAAAACAATGCTGCAATTTGAGTGTCTTTGCCACGTAGATACTATTGAATTGCATGTATTAATAGTTCGAGAATACTTGATAGTTATTTTTAAAGAATTTTCTAACCACTCGTGCGCAACCTGCAAGCAGTCCAGCACAGGTTATTTGTCATGGACTGCAAAAATAGGATCTAATTGTGGTCAAAAATAAATATATTTCCTTTTGGTAAGAATTAGTTAAGCCCGTGCACCATTTTATAAACTTAACGCGGATTCCCGTTGCTAGCTCTGTGCCCGTATCATTAGTGTACTTAGAATAAGTAGGAGGAGTGTCATAGCCAGTAACTCACCTAAAATAGACTGGGTGAGGGGTTTCCCGAGGGAATTCCACGTGACCTTGACATACTTTACTCTCAGTGACTCCGTTGTTCGTGACCTCGACCTACTTTTGACGTACTACGCTCTGATTGGAAGACCTAAGTAATTTAGGAAATTCCCAGTCTATTTTAGGTGAGGTGGAAGCTGCGCAACTCCTACTACTAGAATATTTAAAGAGAAATATTTTAGATCTGTCCTTGTATCTCTATAAAAGGATCTGTCTGTATGTACAGTATGTATGTTTGTTGGTCACGCTTATGTTTAAAGTCTATGTGAATTAGTCAGTCAAGTTGATTTAGCTATTATTCAATATTTGTGAACTTTCGTTCGAAATGTTTTCATCGTAAGCCGATGTAAGCATCGTCGGATGTCGTCAGCCAGTTAGTCATTTTGGAGCTGAATTCCAAATTTTAATTTTCGACCGTATTCTTAAACTTCGTATGAACAATGGAAGGAAAGGAAACGACTCGTACTTTGGGAGCTAAGATATGATGTGAAACTCTATACATAACCCCTCTCTATGAAGATACAGGAGAATGGCCAGTATATAAAACATAAATTAAATAACTCGAAACAAGCAATGTGTTATTCTGCAAGTTTTTATTTATTATTATTTTTATTTGCCGCCAGGGCAGAACTTCATAAATAAATTTTACAATACAAACAATGAACAAAACACAATTACAATAAGTAACAGGGATAAACATAAAAACACTATAATATATATAATAACAAAGTAAACTAATCTAAAAAGAAATTAACATAAAAAATATTAAACATAAAACAAACATTTAATGTATAACAAGATGGTACTGTAAGGAAGAAAAGCTTCCATATGAAACAAAACCCTTGAAATGACTAGGGGTGCCAGAGGAGAAGAAATTCTATCTATAGCTGGCACCCCCAACAACATATTGCACTACTAAAATAAGTAATTATTTAAAAGATGCGTTTTATTTTATTTTTAAATAGGTACTTTTTATTTAAGCTTCTGATTTCTAGTTTCAGGTTATTCCAATTTTTTGTTTCTGAATAAGAATGTTTTTTCCTATTTTGTAGGTTAAATCTTGTAATAGAAAAGTTAGCTCTATTTCTCAACGGTACTCTTAAATTATTGTTAGAGTTGTACTTTTGGTGCATTTCTCTTCTGGATTTTGGCATATTAATATTCATTTCTTTTAGATATGTAAAACTGCTTACTAAAGATTGGAGTTAATTTAATTCATTGATTTTTCAGATTTTTCTATTATTAAACAGGTCATCAGCACTTTCATTTTTTCTTTTAGAGAATAAGATTTTTAATAGTTTTTTTCTGGGCATTTTGTATAGCTTTCATGTTTTTTATATGTAGTTTGTTAATATGTTCAGTCCATTTTAAATCTCTACTTATTATTGTACATCCTATATATTTATATTTATCTACATTTTCTAGTTCAAGTGTTTCTTCTTTACAATCATCTTTTATTTTCTTTGTATTACTGAATACTATGTATTGTGTCTTGGTTCTATTTATTGACAATTTGTTAGCTTCAAATCACATGTTTATTTGAGACAGCTCTAAATTGGCTATTTCAAATAGGTCTGAAATGTTTTTGTGAAAGATTGTCTGGTTAGTGTCATCTGCAAGTTTGAAAGCGTGTATAGGCTTGTATGTTCAATTAGAAATATTTAGATTGTGAAAAGCCAGATAATTCCGTCATTTTTGAGACATTGGCAACTCAGCAAGCAGCTAGCTACACTATATTTAGATTGTGAATAGCCAGATAATTCCGTCATTTTTTGAGGCATTGGCAACTCAGCAAGCAGCTAGCTACACTATATTTAGATTGTGAATAGCCAGATATTTCCGTCATTTTTTTAGGCATTGGCAACTCAGCAAGCAGCTAGCTACAGTATATTTAGATTGTGAATAGCCAGATAATTCCGTCATTTTTTTAGACATTGGCAACTCAGCAAGCAGCTAGCTACACTATATTTAGATTGTTAATAGCCAGATAATTCCGTCATTTTTTAGACATTGGCAACTCAGCAAGCAGCTAGCTACACTATATTTAGATTGTGAATAGCCAGATAATTCCGTCATTTTTTG
>JAUYWV010027121.1:0-16807 GCA_032274565.1 Nematoplana nigrocapitula
GAGGCTGTGACCTTGCGTTTCATTATCTTATATAGTGGGCCGGGAACAACTCTTGCCCCTGACCAACACCGCCATTATCACCACCAGACGGTCCTGCTGGAAGCGTTGAAATTGGTGGAAAATGTAAACCAAGCAGTCCACTGGTTTTTATGCTTCTATGTCAACATGCCGGACCTGAAATATGTCAATGTTAAATAATATATCGAATTGAAAATGTTTTTTTTAGAAATAGTGGACTTCCTGTATATCCACGAAAAATGTCGGAATATCATTACTGTCAGATGGGTATTTGAAAAATGTCGGAATAACAAATAAAAACGTTTATTTTAAATTACAAAAATTAAATTCCATTTCAATGGTGAGTACATGAAGGTGAATCCAGGAAAGTCACTGTCCCTTTTACTTCTTATCGACAGTGCGGATTCGGAGCTATTATCGTTTCTCACCCCCATTTATACATTGAAGTTTGTTTTGAAATATTAAAATCGGTTTTTACGCATAAATATTGATCTAATATTGAACACCAATTAGTAATAATAAACTCACCATCAATGTTTATTGTAAATTTCAGCTTACGATATATTTGAAAACGGTGCCTGATTTTTTGTTTACATTGGAATGTAGTTAAACAAAGTTTTCACTCTAACTGAAACACTTTTTTACAACATTCATCATTTCATTAATGATTCATAACGATAAAAAATGTTGAAAAAAAGTTAAGTGTTAAAGTTAGGGTGACGCTGTGTTGAAATATATTCCAATTTAGACAAACATTCGAGCGCCATTTTTAAATATATCGGACACTGTATTGCTCTATATTTACAATAAACATTGGCCGGTGAGTTTATTATGGTTAATTGACGTTCAATACTGAATAATTTTCAGTAATCATGTCAATAATTATACGTAGAATTAGATTTTAATATTTTCAAGACGATTTCAAGCGGAGGTGAGAAATGATAATAGCACCGACGAACTAGATCTGCACTTACTGGAAGATCATTGAGCGCAACTCCATTCTTGAGAGGATTACGTACGTACTCCTTTCAAGAACAAACTTAAATTCGTCAAGAAATATGCTCTCCTTAATTTTATTTGATTTTTCAAACGTAAGTACACCGTAGGTATTATGATAAATCATTTGTAGTTAAGGAGCATTGCTTATATAATTGGCAGTCTCACGAGCGCAATTCTATCCAAAATTTTATTTCCGACATTTAAAAAAATAGTCGGATAGGAGAAGCGAATAAGACCAAAAAGACCTCGGAAATGCGCACGGTGTTCTCGTGGTGTTGTCAGTCAACTTAGTACTACCTACATGCTTGTCATCAGATCGCATAATTGCAGTTTGGAGCTACGATATAGGTCCCTATCACTACAGTCACTCCATTTACCGGAGGGGATGTATAAAGACTGTGAAGGCTGGCAGTCCAGGAGTGATAAGGCAGTTAGTTTTGTGCAAGAATAGTGCAGATGTTTCGAGGAAAGCCACTTAACGGAACTAATGGACAGCAGCTCATGAGCTAGGCAGGTACATGCATTAGCGGGAAGAGGAAAAAAGGTTTCCTGAAAACGCCATATGTTCCCCCCACCACAGTGTTGAGTTTACAGCTAATAAATTGAAGTTTGATTAGAATTTGTGAATTTTTTCTTTTCGGGGGAAGCCATGTTCAATTACTATTTCGTATCGATTTTCCTCCCTCTGATATTGTTGTCCGCCGTTGAGGGAGCCCCTCAGCCGAAGGTTTCCCAAGAAGAGGCGCTGGCGAAGGCGTCGGCCTTGTTTCCCATTTTCTGGAGCGATTGTCCGGACGGCTGGCACAACTACGAGGGCCACTGCTACAAGTGGTTTGGACGGGACCGGCAGGCCACTTGGTTTGCCGCTGAGCTGACCTGCCGCAAGGAGGGCGGCCATCTGGTATCCATCACCGACGAGGGGCAGTCGAAAATTCTGCGCGGGATCACCCTTTGTCTGAACGAGTACTGGCTGGGCCTGGTCAATACGGACTATGCCGGCAAGCTTTTCGTCTCCCCCGAGGGCTGGAGTTGGTGGGACGAGTCGGACCGGCACAACTATTCGCGGATGTCCTACTCGAACAAGGCCGGTCTGCACTGCGCCTACGCGAAGGCCGATGGCGATTGGACCAATTCTTTCTGCAGTCACGTGAAGCGGTCGTTTGTCTGCAAGAAGAATTTCATCGAGACGGTCGACTCGGAGGCCGCCGCCGCCTCCGGGCGGAAGGCGTCTTACAGTCTGCCGACTAGGGGTCCGGACCTCTGTCCCCAGAACTGGATCTTCTACAATAACAACTGCTACTGGTTCTCCAACTACAGCGTCAACTATTTCCACGCACAGCTTCACTGTCAGGACTTCAGCGCCCAGGTGACGACGGTCCATGGCATCCAGGAGCAGGCCTTCCTACAGGTGAGACCGCATGCGAGGGGAATTGGTTATCTGACTGTCTGTCAGGTACGGTGAAGTTAGAATGGAAATTGCCAATTGTACATCACTTTGCAGAGCATAGAAAGTGGAGGGAAAAGGGGGAGACGAAACAGTGAGTGAGAAAGAGAATGTCAAAAGAAATGAATAGAGGGTAGGGAAGAGACTATAGAGAGGGAGGAGACAAGAGTGAGTGAGAAAAAATAATGGGGGAGAATTGAAATGAAGGAGAAAAGAAAGAGAGAGAGATAGTAAGTAGTGAAAAAACATAGGAAAAGAGTGAAGAGTCAGAGATAGAGAGGGTAAAATAAAAAATAGGTAGGGAGGAAGAAGAGAGAGAGGATAACCAGAGAGAGAGAGAGACGAGAGTGAGAAACGAAAGAGAGAGTAGAGTGAGAAAATATATATATAAGAAGAGAGTGAAGAAAAAGTGTAAGAGAGAGAGAAAGAGAGAGAGAGAGAGTAAAGTAAAGGAGGGGGGTGGAGAGAGCAGAGATAGGGAAAGAGAGTTGAAAGTGACTGAGAAAAGATAGATTATAGAAGAGAAAAATGATATAAAGAATAAAAGAAGGGATGAGAGTAGAGAGATAGGGGGAAGAGAGAGAAAAGTGAGTAAGTAAAGAGAAGGAGAAAGAGAAAGATAGAATATACTGTATAGACAGAGAAAAAGAGTAGAGTGAATGAGAGGGGGGAATGGAGAGAATAGAGGAAGGGATAATTGGTAGAGTGGAGTGAGAAAAGAGAAAGAGATAGTAGATAAAAGGACAGTAAAAAGTAGAGAGAAATATTAGAGAAAGAGAGATGGGAGAGAATGGATATCCATCCACGCTCTTCTCCGTCTTTTTCTCTTCATATACTGCAGGATGATGACATTTTTCCGATATCCATGCACAGTTTGCCAATGAAGAATTTCTGCCATCTGGCTAGGACCCATTGGATAAATAACTCTAAACCATTTAAAATAAATGCTAGAAATTCCTTACTATTAGTCTAGGAAATAGTTTTAACTTTATATTTTGAAAAGCGCGTTTTAAATTGATATACTTTACTTCTTCATTAAATCAACTTAAATAATGAAGTTTATAGTTGTCAGGATGTTTTTTTTCTACTGAGGAGTTAAATATGCACTTTTATTTGATATGGGACTGCTAAGGCTGTTTTTTTAATTCCGTTAGAAATATATCGTATTCTTTCACTTAGTTAAATAGTCGCTTCAGTAGTGGTTGAAATATGATCAAATCCTCCATTTATTATGAGATTTATGTGCATACTGAGCTTTGTGACTGGAATAATATTCTCCAAATAAATGTTTTGATAAAACCCTTTTGTTTACTGCAAGTGAGTTATATATATACTGTATTAATTTGATTTGATCTTCTAATTTTTATTGGAATAAATTTGTTTGAGCAGTTTTTTTAGTTTGTGTTTAATATAGTTTTCACGCGATCATTTCATTTTCAGAGTTTGCCTTATTATTGTAATTTTTCTAGACCCTGACTGACCTCTTCCATTTGGTTCATATCAACTATTAAAAATGTTATGGAAAGGTCTTCCTGGATATACAGCCACTAAATTGTTCTATAATATCTGACGACAGAGTTTCTGCATAATGTTTGTATTAATGCAACCCAATTCTATAATTGTGGATTGTGAATATATTGAATTATTAACATTGGCACATGTAACGTTTCATTTTTTTAAATTATCGTAAGGTTTCCAAGATACATTGATGTTCCCATTACCTTTTCATGTTCTTTTACTAAGCCTTCCAAATTTCTACGTTTGAGATGTAATTTTATTCAAATGTGTATGTTTTGTATTTTAGCTATACTAATAATAGCAATTTCAATACAATTTTCAAAGTATTATCAATGCAGTATTTTAATTACTTAATCTACTATAAATCACTATAAAATATAAATAATAGATTAGTATTAATAAAAGTGCTAATAGGTTTCTATAATTTTGATTCAGATTAATGATATCAGTATGTGAAATATTTTTAGTTTTATGTGAAGAAGGGGAAATTGAGATAGTGATATACCGTGGAGGGAGTTCTGAGTGCAAAGGAATTATGGAGAGGACGGGTGAAATTTGTATGAAGAAAAGAATGGCGCAACGCAGGAATGCCTTATCTTGCATATCAGGGAACACGCGCGGTACGCGCCCCGAAGTACTCCCTATGGCCTAGATCTCCACCACGCGAGTGACCGCGGACTACGCCATGAGGATGTGGGGGAACCAATGCCAAGCCAACAACAAGGGAGATGGTAGAGGTAGAGCAGAACACCTGCGCTCGCCTAATTTCAGGCTGTATCAAGGCTACACCAACACCTTTGGTTCTGGAGGCAGCAAGATTAGAACCATAGCCGCCTGAGCAAAAGTCACGGCAACCGCCCTGAAGGAAAAGGCTATGAGACTACCGCCTCATGACCCCATTCACCAGACGGCAGTGCGAGAAGTTAGACCACGCCTGAATAACAGGACGTATGAACTCCACCAAAGGGCCAAACAGGAAGCGGTCAGGAGCAACCTACCACCACAGCCACCATCAAACGAGAACGCGCTGGTCCCTTTTAGGACTTGCTGGCGACGCGGTGCGGACCAACTCATCACGCAGACCGGGATATGGGACCACGAGCGAGAACCACTACTGCTCACCCCTGGCACAGCCCCATGGGAGTGGAGGGTATCCTGGAGAACGTGTCTTTTTGAGGAGATACCCCGGGGAACGGAACGAACAGCCACGGCGGAGACGCGTTGAATAACGGCGGAAGAAGCCCTTACTAGACTTCCACCAGCGGACACGGTTTGTTGGACGGACGGGTCGGCAAGAGGGGTGAGGGATGGAGGTAGAGGGGCCCTGGTGATTTTCCCCAGCGGAACAACTGTCAAGAGAAGGGCAGCAGCGGGTCAGTGGTGCAGCAGCTACCGTGCGTAATTGACGGCGATAAAGATAGCACTCGAGGCCGTGCTGGAGTTTAGGGACAGAAAGGGTAGGGCGAAGGCGTCCCAGCTACCGCAACAGGAGGCTCCGCTCACATCTCGACCTTGAAAGCGGCCCTGAAGAGGAAAGCCGACAACGAGGCAAAAGTTGCGACAAGTAAGTTCACCACGTGGACAGCCACAAATGGTGCTAGAAACCGGACCAAGAGACCGACATCCCGGTCCGAAGAGGTCACCTACCGCCAACTGCTGACAGTAGTGTGTCCCATCACACGGGAGACACTCCATAAGATCGGCAGAGCGGATAACCCTGATTGTCAGACATGTTGAGTTGTCGATAGTGTGTTTCATATCTTGACCGAGAGTGCAGAAGGGACTGGGCTGAGAGAGGAGCTCTTTGGACTAACCCCACCTCTGGCCATGAACCTGTAGAATCCCAATAACACCCTCAAATTGCTTCGAGGGATGGTCGTCTTCAGTGACGATCCCGCCGTATCCTCCGGATGGGTACGGGCAAGGCGCGGCCCGGAGGTGAAGAAGAAGGAGAAGGTGATTTGAATGGATATAGATAACATGAGAAATTGGAGCGAAGGAATAGCAATGCGAGAAATGTCCCCGCCCTGAAAAGGACAAGCAGGCGCCTTGAACTGAACTGACAACTCGTTTTATTTTTTATTTAAAACTTAAATTTAACCAATTCCATGAAGAAAACAGAGCACCAGGTCGAATTTAAATATTTGCTTCAAAATTTCTCAAAATGTTTATCTTTGATCTCCTCCAGTAATCGATTTACCTTAGGATTTTTTTGATGAATAGAGAAACTTCGCAATTTCAAACTCGGCGCCCCATTTGATTAAAATTGCCTGCCATGCTACTACGCGTGTAGAGACAAACAAATGCTGTCCACATTGACCATCAACTGTCACGTGGTCCATCTTACATACACTACAGTAGAATGGATTCTCACACCCACTGCAGCATGTTTTTAATGGAATTCACATTTCCATCTTTTCTGCGGGTTTACGGGTGACAGACCATTTTTTGCATTTATAGTCAAGACCCAATCGGTAGATCACTTGCACTAGGTCTCTAGATGGGCATTTTATAAAAAGCTATACAGGCCCAAAATGAATTGGACCCCTTTGTGAATATATAGCCGTTCTGTATTTTAAAATTATCTACAGTATATATTTACCAAAGTTGTTAGTATATTTTAATTTTAAGAGAAAATAATATCGCGTTTAAGTTTAACAGAATAAAGGTTTTATTAATTTGTTGGTTTCGATTGCGTAAATGAAATCTGTAAACTAACAAATTAATAGTAAGTGTTCATACAAGTTTATTGCAGTAGAAAACACATCTTCTGATCAATACTTCGGTCTGTAAATTTAAAGAAATTGTTATGATTAAAATTGTGTGTTTTCTGTGATATAGCGATTTTTTTGTCAAAAAATAAAAAGCAACTTCAGAGATTTTGTATTTGTGGATCAATCGATAATTACATTTCCTGTCTAATATAAAAATTTTCACTACTCTTAAACATATCTTATTTGGGCCCCATTCCATCGACTGGGTCGATCTCTAGTGAAACATTCTAAACAGATGGCCTAAAGTGTTGGCAGTCGACTCCTCTGACGAAAATGCCGATAGGCGCACACCACTCTCACCTTTCTCTCTCTCTCTCTTTTCCTTTCTCTTTCTCCCTCTCCCTATTTCTCTATCTCTCTCTTTCATTTTCTCTGTCTTCCTCTCTCTTTCTTTCTTTTTCTCTCTCCTTTCTCTCTCTCTTCCTCTCTCTCTCCTTTCTCTCTCTGTCTCTGTCTGTCTGTTTATATCTCTCTCTCACACACACACAGCTCTTCTTTCTTTCTACTCTCCTTTCTTTCTCCTTTCTCTCTCTCTCTCTCTCCCTCTCTCGGCTATCTCTCTCTTTCTACTCTCTCTCGACTACCCCTCCCTCTTTCTCTCTCTTTATCATTTTAGGCCCTCAATGGATGCGAGAAGCCCTTCTGGATCGGTTTGGAGATGACCAAACCCTGTCTGAGTAATGAGAAAGGCGAGTGCTGGGAATGGATCGATATGTCCAAGGTCACCTACCAGAACTGGAAGAAGGGGAATCCGGCGGCCAATAACCACGAGTGCGTCGTCTCCAAGGGATACTGGGAGAATAGTGTGCCCTGCGCCAACAAGCATCAGTTTGTCTGCAAGCGACCATCCCATCGCTGATTACCGGTTGGATAGCTCTGAGACCCGATGGGTGATTCCACTGTACACGTAGATACGCTAATCTTCTCTTGATTGTCTGAAAATGATCGATATAAATATATATCAATAAAGAATTGAATGATTTAGGCAATTAATTTTGCTATCATCTGAAGACTGATTTATGTTGAAATCTGTTTTTCACTACGAAGTATAACTTTATTTTATTCAGTAATTTTAACTTAAAATATAAAATTAAAATAAAAACAAGTTTCTACTAAAAGTAGTGAGATATACCCGTTATTTTTAAAGAATGCCAAAAGATCACTGGAAACCTTTCGAAAGACATTATGCATGGGATAAGAATACACTTAGATTATATAATACTGTACTGAGGGTTTCGGCCATAGAAATCGGATAGCGCGGCATAGCTATTTTAATCTAGAAGCGACACGCCGCCATATTAACGTGGCAAAATATATGGCGGAGATAGGCGCTTTTAAATTGCGCGCGGCTTTAAGAAAATCAATACTCCGCATTTCTAATGCATTTTTAGCACAGTAGTGAGAGCTCCACTGTTGTTCGCCATTTCGCCATATTAAATCAGCTGATGTCGCTTCTAGATTAAAATACATAGCTATGCCGCGCAATCCGATTTCTATTGTTCAAATATACTGATTGTAGTCGGTAGAACACAACTACAGTCAAGTTTAACCGATTGCAGCGCGCCACTTTGGAAGTGCTGAGGTTAAATATATCGAATATAGATAAAGCCCGCCAGGCGGAAAAACTCTTTTGGATTGGAACTATATAGAAACATTCCATTGAGCGACACAGCACATACAGTAGTCAAAACATTGATATTCAAGGAAAGTACTATCAGGTTAACCAAAAGCATGATGTAACTGGTAAGGAAGATTCTCCATCTCTTCATCCATTATTATTTGTCATCATGGGCTTTTTCTCTTCCTTTTCGACTGACAGCCTATATCTGTGTATTGTATTGAATTGGATCAGGCGGCATGCACTCCAGTCAGAGGAGTCGGAGCTCCCGCAAGTACGAGGCCACCGCCATGGGCGCAGCCAAGTAAACTCGGCGAGTACGCTCATGTACCGCAATGGGATCCTTGGCTTCCCTATAGTATTAATCAAAGCCCTAGCCGCATGAAAGACACCGGGTCAGGGTCCTGGAACCCATCAACGTTCCGCGGGTGACTCGCCGCCTCCTTAACTCTGTCAGCGACCTCATTTACATTAAGCCCACAAAAACTAGGGATCCATTGTAGGACAACGGGGCATTATATTCGCATCAAAAAGAATCCAACCGCGACCAATTCCTGGTTGCAAAGAGAAATCCCGCTTTTCAGTGCATCTAAGGCAGACCGGCTGTCGGAGCAGATCAAGTACCGCCCACCCCGACCCTCGGTCGTCAGCCAAAGCAATCACCTCTGTCTCGAAAGACGAGGTGAACTCAGTATCTTTCTGTTGTAGGGCTGCCACTACTGTCGGGCTTTCACCCGACCCGCTAGTGATCACTGCAACACTACCCCCGCGCCGCACACCACCCTCAGCCGACCTATCAGTATAAATGATGAGGTCAAACTGTCCCAAGGAGCGGATGATGTCCAACGCGTCCTCTAAACGAACGGCCTCGGGGTAATTGCGGCTGCTGCCATCCCTCAGAGAGAGGTGTACGCTCCACCCCTTATCCCCTCACTTCCAAGGGGCAAAAGTGACGGGGGTGGGGATTCGAGGCGTTGATGGTTGTTCAGGCCAACATCACCGCATGCATCCCTAGCCATCTCGCGGAGGCTACTGCGCGACACGTAGCGAATCTCATTCTCCAAGAGCCTCCTGCGTGGGTTCGTGTAAGGAAGCCGCAGAGCTGTGGATGTTCTAGTTGCTTCTATTTCTATGATACTGAAATTTTAGTTATTGTAATTATTTTCTTCTTACACTATATCTCACTATTCCCTACATGCTATCCTATGACCTGAAATTCACAGCCATTTCTACAAAATAGAAACAATAATACGTATGGCGGATATATTATTTACGTCATCTTGTTTAGATAAGATTAAATTGCTTAGCGTATAGTATGTACATTCTAGGAAACGTCAGGGGATTTTTACTGACGTCTGTTTGTTTGCATGGCAAACCATCTTATTGTTCGACACAATTCTATTTCATTTTCAACAGGACTGAGTTGGTTTACCTCTCGAATTTCTATCTGGACGTTGAAACCCCATCTATACAGAGCAGAGGAGAAAACCGGATGAAAACCTTTCACTTGCCAGATTTACATTAACTTCCTCACGGTAGATTGCCAATGTTTGCGTGCAGCATTCAAATATGTGTCCTATACGAGACCAGATTATATTCTAATGCCTTTCTATGGTCTTCTTTAGACAGGAGAAGGGTACAGAGAACTCTGCCAGACTTGCATTCAAAGTGTACTTTAACTTTGAAAACAAATAAAGCACCCTGTCTCCTCTTCATGTAATGTTATATGCAGTGCAGTATGGAAACGCGCAGTAGAGTAATTAGAAAGCGAGGCACATAACTACATGGAAACAGTAATCTAAGCGCCTTTCTTGTCTTGTTAAACAAAACCCTAACTAAATGAACTAGTGAACTCGTGAAGGAATGTGTTTATTTGTCATTGCAAATGCACATTATTTCACGTTTGATTTCGAGTTGAATTTATTGACTTTACGAGTATGCACTGTATACAAATATTAAATTTATGTAATCATGTTTATATTATAGATATATTACCGCACCTTTTTCTGGTCGTACTTGATCGCCATCCGGATTCTGAATAAGTCCTTCCGATGACTGTTCCCGTTTAGCGCAGCCATCACCTCTGAATCGGTTTGGCACAGATCCAGCAGTTCGACAGAAAAATCCTTACATTTCTCGCTCAACTGGTGGTATTCTGCCTATAAGGAAGCAAGTAAAATGACTTCATCATAGTAGTTTATTGGATAAATAGTTCGGTACCTCAAACAACCATGCAGAAAAAACTGCCTCTATATGTGTACGGTGATATATGAAAGATAATCTGTATTGCGTTAGATACTGTAGATGATGAAAAGATGCCACTTATACTAATAATAAAAATTTGTTTTTGGCAGTAACAAATGTACAATGAAAAAGCAAATACAAAAAATCATTTCACACAATCCCAGATTCATCCATACTATTTTTAATCATAATTATTTTTCAAAACTTTTCATGCAGGAATATTATTAGAATCAACCAAGAATAACAAAAAAACAAAGAATATCCCAATACACAGATTGTTGTACAAAGTTATTTTAAAAGTTTTCCTTTTTCTTCTTTTTAGAGGTATGAAATACTGTAATAATAATATATTATTTATCCACAGTCATCTGCATAAATGCATTCGGAGTGGTTACAAATCGAAAAAAAGTGTTTGCAGTAGGAAAAACTCTATGCAAGAAAATAAATGTATTTTTAAGTTACACTTAAATGCACTCGAAATCTACCAGCCGTCTAACATCACCAGGCAAAGTCGAAAAGCGATTGTATAAGAGCAATGTGTAAGGTAGTCAGCGACTTATTGGTCAGTATTGGTTTTAGAACACGTAGAAAATAATGGTTTTACTGCATTTTTTCATAATTTTTGTTATGTGTCGTGTCCACGAAAAATCGTTGTTGAGTTCCATACCAAGGATCTTAAGAGGCTTTGATTCAATAATATTGATACTATTAGCCCAATTCGGTATAAATTTTATTTTAGAAAGCAATATCCTGGACGTTTTGTTTTCGTTCATTTCTATTCGGTTTTCCATAGTCCACATCGTGATGTTGTCATTTTCTTGTTGACATTTCACTGTGTCTTCAGTTGAGTCTTCTATTTCTTATTTAATATCATGTGGTACTTGTTCAGACTTATTTAGTATTTAGCGTATGTCTGTCCATGGTTTATAATTGCTGTGGTCTCGTATGGCTGTTGCCCCGTTAGCCCTTGACGCAACCTGTTGACAGCTATATTGCGGGTCCACCACGCCTTGCAGCTGTCAACAAGAACATAAACAACCTTACCCAAACAGACTGGGAGATATGGACAGATGGCAGTGCACTGGACTCGAACACTTCAGTTGGAGGAGGCATCTATATCAAATGACAAAATGGTGACAGAATGAGAATGCGGTTCCAATGGCAACTTCTGTTTCAATTCTCGCTCCGAAAGCGCAGCAGCACTTACCGGCCTTGAAGCGATCAAATATCTTGTAAACCCTGGAGACTCAGACTGTTCACTGCGCTCTCAATCTCAACGCAATACATTGGAGAGCAACAAGAGCAAAGAAGCAAAAATCGACGACATCATCTCAGCCATTAAAATTCTCACTGATATTATCTGTGAAATCTATTTTCAATGGGTCCCACTTCATGAGAACCTAGAATGCAATAAGATTGCTGATCACCTAGCCAATGCTGGCATCAGACTTGATCAAAATGGCGCCAAGATCTCATATATACTACCACCAAAACGAGAATAAAACATTTGTTCAAAGATTGGGAAAAGATCATATACGATGGTATAAATGAAGAGACCAACAGTAACCTCTTAAATAACCGACAGGGACTTCTGACCCAGGTGAATATATGTCATTGTAAACTCCTAAACTCCTATCTTCACCGCATCAAAGCCTGATGGTACACTCCGAACTGCGACTACTGTGACACCGAGGAAATCCCCGAGAACCTGATCGTCTCTTGCCCACAGTGGACGGACTTACGTATTGTATGCTTTAGGGGCCCACTCATTGAGCCGGAGGTCCTGGGAGCGAACCATCTTGCCGCAGCGATCTTCATCCTAAAAAGGATCGAGGCATAACGCCTAGCATCAAGAAGAGCAGTAAGAAGGTCCACCACGTGGGCCGAAATTCCGATGAAACGTGGCGCTCAACTGTTAATAGCGGTAAGCGTACTATTCCGTCTCGGCAAAACTGCGGGATTTTCCTGTTACATTATGATATATTCTTTTAAACTCAGTCTCTCTACGACAACATAAGTAACTTATACCAGTGGCCCGTTGCAGCTACGCGTGCAAGTGTTGTTATGAACAACAGACATTTGGGAATATTTGTAAATTGGAATTAGAAATCTAACTGATATTTATACAATCAAGAAGTAAGTAGAAAATAGCCAGCGAAGATAGCGTGGAAGGCGAACCACCCGCCTATAGCGCAGCGCGTAGTCTTGCTTGTGTTCATCGCGAGATAGATTATGCCAGAATAAGAGAGAAAATCAATAGATCATCTTGGCCGACTGTGTAATTTTACGCCAGCCAGACTGTATGTGAGTGAGTGACTGAATCAAGTTGAAATGGCTCGCACGCTCTCTCTGTCAGCAAATTGACTAATCAGACAACGCGTTCTAAAATTACGCGATCGACCGACGGACCCAAGAATAACGGAGCTTGCTTAATAATATTTGATTCAAGGTAGATTACATCCATAAAGAATGTGCTATCTATCAAAATTCGTACATAAGACTGTCGTACATATAGTTGAACGATACATTTTTGCACAAAGGAAATGAACATAAACTAAGAAACATAAATCCCTAAAGCAGTTGTTACTCGTCAGAGTCAGAGCCTTAAGATCAATACATCATCTTTAATGATCTGGCAGTGTATTGACGCCATCCACGTAGAATTCCGGCTTCTTTGAGGCGAACCATTGCACGATTTCCTGTTAAGCGTCTTCAGTAGGCGCAGAAACATTTCTTCGTAGTGGCGGACTTCAGGGGCGAGAACAAATAGAAGTTTGAGGTTTGACGACTATATATAGTCCAAGTTTAATCTGCCAGTTACGCGTAGGAGCCAAATTATTACAAACATTATCTCTGCTAAAATGCATCCTTAAACAGTGTATGATGTATAATATATAAAATATAGAGATAAATTTATTTTATCAAACAGTTAAAATAATAAAAAATGAAAACATAAAATATTATGATGACTATATACCGTATAGTGTTTTGCTTCCTCTTTATTGCTCAGTTTATCGCCTCATTTATCTCTATACTCTGTTTCCTATATTATGTAAACAGAGTTCAACCTCTTGACAGGTAAACAACATGTGAAATCTTTTTTACAGTAGATTTGCCTCTTCCTTTGATACATTTCAGGCTACCACAAGTTCTGCCTATAATTTTCTGGAGGTAATCAATAACATCGTCTTCCCTATATACTGTTATACCTGTGCTCGAGAAGATTTGCTGAATAAACAGAAGCGAAAATCGTCATCGCAGATAAGAAAGAGAGGTCGTGTTTCAAAGATATCTGACGGCATCGATTAGGTTGAGAGAAGTTTGACTGAGACGATTTCAAGATTTCATCTGCCCATACTGTACATGCAACGATGACACCGCGTCTACTTCCGTGAGAAATAGAAAAATATTGTCGTGCTTTCATGAGCAAATATGTTCAGCAGTAGAATCCCGCCCTTATGCGGTAGAATTTGCTTTTCCGCATGAAAAGGGTTGGAAGATTTCTGTAATAATGTGTGGTAGTTTGCCGATCGATAGTACCAAATTCTGCTGTTTGTCAAACAAATACGGAAGATGATAAACAAATAGCTCAAATTCAAGCAATCTTATACAGAGTTTATTTGTTGAATATAAAGTTTTGGGCACAAAGCTTTGATATTACTTCTTTTAGTTTATTACTTCAAACGTTAAATGCCTATTAAACTAACAGAAAGCAATGTACTCTGCGTTTATGCAGTGATTTAGTCAAACCCATGAGCAATTTATTGTGCACTGTTTATCACAGAACGACTTTTTATGAAATAAGAATGCAATAAAAGTTTAAGTAAACGGAAGATAAAAAGCAAGACAAAACGAAAACTGGCTAGCATTTATTTATAATTGAGCAACATGGTTTCGGTGATGCAATAAGCATCGTCAGGATGAAATGTAAACAATAATGAAACATAAATTACAAAATAAACCAACCACTAACACAATAGTGTACCTTTACTTAGATCGTCTCTGATCCCAGTCTAACATGGTGTTCTCCTATTCACATAACTTCCGTTTTCTCAGCACTAATCCTTAAACCATGTCTTTCAAACTATCTATAACTTCCATTTTTCCAACCACCGTTCCATTCATTCCGCAGTTTCTGCCAGTAAGGCGAGGTCCATCCGCATACAGAATATTCTCATTAATATCTCCCCAACAGTTTCTACCCACCGGCACCATGATCGCAATGAAGAGAAGTGGGGATAACAGTGAAAGAAAATAAACATCCAACCTCTATAAGAAGTTCCCATTCAAAATCCTGGTATACGATTGTTAGTAAGCGCACCTGCGGTTATTAGAGTAAATATACAGTAGCAGCATCGTTTCTTCAGGTAGCATGCAAGACACTCAAAATGATCTCTTCAGATCTGCTAGGCAAACATCCAGTATTGTATATATAGACATTCTTCTTCAGGTTCTGTCTGATCTCTAACTATTCTATCGTTATCTTTCGGCCAATTTCTCATTGTTAATTATATTAGTTCGATCTTTCCTATTTTTGTTGTTCCACTTATTTCTTTCATCATATATTTAAATCATTCCATCTTTTCTGACTTATATCCTATATGCCGCCCTGCCCTCTCTCTCAGTTTATAATCGATCACTATTTTCCAAAAATACATTTCCATTATTCCTTTTGATGTCCATATAACCAGCTCGACAAATGAATTCGAATGGGTAAGTCTACAGACTTGTTTCAAATAATCAAATAACACATTTTTAACGTTAAAATATCATCAAATATTCACAAAAGCGATAATTATATATCTTTATGCACGGTTAAATGATCAAAATCCAGTACATTATACTGTATATATACATTAGGTATTCAGACGACAGACGAAATTCAATCGAATAGCGTGTGAACATTCGAGATTGATGTAACTGATCAATACCAACCACCCTGCTTAGTCAAAGTGGAGCGGAATGATAGGATCATTGGAAAATCTAATAAGTGAACCGACCTGTAAACAGGACGTCACTGAAAAGTTAAAGAAAAATTAGAAACGCCCGCCGTTATCTGCTTTAAACAAAAATGTGGATATGTTGTGCGAAACAATTTAGAGAACACCACGTTTCACACGTGCAAAGGGAATGCATTAGGAATTTCTACTATATAGATATTTTAGTAAAAGCATAATTTCAACTGAGAGATGAATTTATGTATTTTTTATCAATTCAAGCAATTAGAAAAAAAAGAGACTATTTTTGTATACCGGTTTACTTTAATGTGCACAAATATCTATTCAGTGGTTTAGCAAGTCATAAAAATAATCGATTGCTTTGGTCACCGGTTTGCCCTATGACTGGCAGTACGCTAGGGAGGTGTAAGAGAGTGGAATTTGGCCGCGCCGTTGATTTAAAAGCCGGAGTGTCATTTCTTTATGGACCAAAGTTTATATGCATGTACAATATTTACATTCTGGAAGAGAAATAATTTTAACGAGTTGACGTGTCTTCTGCAATTTTATCTCGTCGTCTTTAATGATTCAGGTTTTAACTCATTGTCTAATTTCAGTTTTTTCTTCGCAATGGCGAACTTTGTTTTCGATCTGTCCTTTGTTAAAACCTTCGAATATTACAAAGTTGCCCACTTTCCTTCACAATTCTCTCGCTAATTCTGATAGCTCAAATTCCTAAATGTATTTCAAAAGCTGCAAATGCATTTTCCCCATAGGCCTTCTCTACGCCTTCTCATGCGTACACCTGATGAGTCCCAGTAAGGACGAAACTAGTCGTGTGCTAGAGTTGGGCCGGACAATTTGAGATCCACAGCCATGCAGCCCCCTCGACTAGAGAAAGAGCAATTGCATTTGAACATTTCAATACATTTTAAATATCCTAATTTTTATATTCCAGTCTGATGCATGCATGTTCGTTTCAAAACTCCTCCGAAACTACTGGCCCGAAGTTTCTGAAAATTTGTGCACACACACGCACACACACACACACACACACACACACACGTCTACGAGGGCATTAAATGACTACTTTTCAGTCCAAAATCTCACGTATGTTTGCAAATATTCACGATTAATTACCCATGTAATGTAAAGTAAAAAACATAGAAGAGCCTCCAATTTGAAATCAATAAACTTGAGGAGCCTCCTATTTGAAATCAATAAACTTGAGGAGCCTCCTATTTGAAATCAATAA
>JAUYWV010027232.1:0-16805 GCA_032274565.1 Nematoplana nigrocapitula
TATATATATATTCTGTACTACTAATATCGGTTAGTCAAAAAGTAGTACGTACACTAGCATTTTATGGATTACTATAAATGATTAATAGCTAAAAAGCTTCATTTTTACACTATGTAAGATAAAAATATATTGAAAATTTAAGTGTAGTTGTTAATTTACTTCGAGCTGAACCTCTATGTACTAATTACTCTATTATGAGTGACACATTCAAACAAAAATATTGTTACAGAAGAACCTCTTTGCGATAAACTCCTCTATCAACTGGTCTTGACTGGTGAAAGCATAATGTTATCTTATTTACACATCACAATGTTGAAGAAGCGTAGAATTACAGCAGCACTGGAGTAACTGAATTTGCCCTTTGTGCTCAATGATTCTCAAAGTCATTAAAAGTTTTATCTCTACAGGTAAGAACTTGACAAACAAAAGATCAAAGAACTCTATATAGGAATCTGCTGCTTTAAAGAAAATTATTGCCGAGTTTCAAATCAACTGTCTATCAGCCGAATGGAATGTTGATCGTTTCGGTGATTCGGAAAGCAATCTAGATATGTATGCCATTTGGTAAGTCAGTGCAATGAAACGTCTTGAGATGCCTGAACAATATTTATTGAATTTTTGTCTATCCATTAAATTAAACTCGATTTTAAAAATCTCTACCACTATCATCCAATAGTCTGACTGCATTCCAACAGAAATGTTTGCGCATGATTGCCAGAGTAACAAATGACGACGTACAAGCAAGATAACAGCTATAAAAGCCACTAGTGGTCCGCTGCAGCTACGCATGTAAGTGTTGTTATGAATAAAGCACAACTCACTGAATTGCTCAATCGCTCAGCGTGCGTTCAAGCGCACTCGGGTAGTGTCCGCTTGCTGGCGTAATCTTGCTTGCAGATCACTTGGCTGACTGTGCAGCCTTAGCCAGCTAACCAATCTGTGAGTGAGTGAAGGAATCAAGTCGCGGTGTGTGGCCCTCTCTCTCTCTCTCTCTCTCTCTCTCTCTCTCTCTCTCTCTCTCTCTCTCTCTCTCTCTCTCAGCAAACTGACCAATTAGACGACGTGTGTTCTGGCCGACCCAGGAATCACGTAGCTTGCTTAATATAATAAATCTAATACTGTGAAAAAACGAAGAATGAAGCGGATTAGTCAACTTTAACGATCGAACTTGTCGTGGCCAGCTCCTATATCTATTGACTTGGTTCTCCCTCGAGGATACAGTGGACGTGGCAGACCATGCAAAGAGGACTTGGAGAAGAACAGATAAAATAAACTCAAACAAGAAAGGGAGAAGGATGAGGGATGTCCAAGTAGCGCAAGAGCGCAGTTAAGGATAGAACACACTGGAAGAATATTGTCAGTAGAAGGAAAGACAGACTTCTGGATCGATAAATCAATATTTTCTCCACCCCCCCCCCATGTACCAGCTCTTCCCCAGTCCATTGCCTATTGAAAAATAACATTTTCTCATGTTCATACGATGAGATTTTATATGATAGAAAGACAATACATAGGGGAACGTTGTCATGGAAACACTCAAAGTTTTTGGATCATGCTATGAAACTGAACTATGCACTGAACTTAAGGCAATAATATCCACATAATTCAGCAAAAGTCATCGATTTATTTTGTTGCACAATGAACGCAAAGCATTGCTTTGCCGCGTTAGGTAGGAATAGCCGTGGGTGCACTACTACAAATGTCTTCCTCTTCTAAAATGTCCCTGTTTTCACATCCTCTCACCAATTCAGTCATGTCTTCTCCACTACCATCCTATATTGCAGAGATACACATCCAGGATCTTCCCTGTCTCTCACACTCTCTTTATCCCTCAACTTTCCCTTCAATGATCTTCGTGTCACTTTTCCTCCTTGCATGCGTTGGAACCGATCTACAGTGATGCATATCTTCCGCAAAATCTTTACAATCACCTACTCGTCTTTTTACGGTTGTCAGCTGATGTTAAACTTACTTCTGCAAAATTTCATTTTGGAAGCTGTGGTTATACTTTACAATAGCATCAGTGACAGTGAGAATAACACCGAAGTCGGTCTGCTGGTGCATATTTGTTTCACTGTTCTATTATTCGTTTTGAACGTATTTTAGACAAAAATAAAAATAGATAAAGCAGTACTTCCGCTTTGTTTAATTTAGAAAAGTCAACATGTTACGCCTACATTAGGCATTTTGAATACAAAATGATAAATCTGAATTAATATACATAGCGAAAAAAATATTTAAAGAAGAAAATCGTTACATAATAGATTTATCAATTGAGAAATGTCTCAAAAAACTTATGACAGTTTGAGGAAATACGATGTGCCACAGTTAGTCAGAGAGTACAAAATGTTTAATGAGAATAGCTTCACAAATAGACAGTTTAACCTCATCATTGGCATATCGTATTTCCTCAAAGGGTCCATTTGATATATCTATTACTAGCGGAAGTACCCGGCTTCGCTCGGGGATACATAGAGCAATAAAATATCAGGAAATAACCAAATTTTCAAGTAAATAATTTATTCTGATGATTCGGTAGGAAAAAGAAGAGAGGAGAATTAAGTTGAGAGATACTTTCTTTGGAACAAATCAGGGTCAACCCAATGGGGGGTAATGGCTTAAAAGCTGCCTAGTCACATAAATTAACCACCCTAGAAATGTCTTCTTGAAATGTATCCAATATTACTTATAAATTCCGAGGTATACTACTCTCACATTTACTAGTAGTAAACTAAAACCGTAGCATGTTTTTTAAATATCGCATTCTTTACATTTTTTAATTTTAATAATTATGCATTTTTAACGGGCCTACTGTATGTTATTAGTCCCAGTGAAACGCCGGTTCATTTGAGACCCTTTGCAACCCTCTGCCATGTTCCGTTCTCGAGTTCTAAGCGTATAGAAGGACATCGCGACATATCACCACAAATATAGTTATAGATGTAACGGTTTATTCTTTTGCTTTGCAAAATGATATTTTTGGCTGTGTATGTTAATTCAGATTCACCATTTTGTCTTGAAAATGCCCAATGTACGCTAAATTAAACGATGTGGAAGAACTGCTTCGTCTTTTTATATATGTCCAAAATAGTTTTACGTAAAGTGGACTCTATTCCAAAACGTTTAAAACATTCTTTCAGTTTTTGATCATAATTATCAATGTAGAAGATTGTAATTAATTTATTACATATATAGTCAGGAGCGCTTGCCGCTCATTCTCATTTGTAAACAATACGCGGATGGCACCTCCGAACATGAGTTGCTAATTCTCCATATCTCATCTGTAACACCTCCCTTTAATCCATTTAGACCTAGAGTCATCAATATCATGCCAATTCAAGGGACATATTTAAAGAGCACTGTAAATATATGGCATCCCTGTCGGACGCGGACTGTTAAAGCGAGCTAGTTGAAGTCTACATTGTCGACTAATTCGCCTATGATAAATCTATCCACGCCTAATTCTGTCAAAGCAGATACATCTATAACTACAGTATATTTGTGGTGTTCTATCGCGATGTCCTTCTCTTAGTACGCTTATAACTCGAGAACGGAACATGGAAGAGGGTTGCAAATGAACCGGCGTTTCACTGGGAGTAACATACAGTAGGACCATTAAAAGTGCATAATTAATAAAAATAAAAAACATCATATGGTTATATTTGACTACTAATAAATCTGAGAGTAGTATACCTCGGAATTTATAAGTAAAATTGGTCCCCCCCTTGGGTTGACCCTGATTGGATACAAAGAAAATATCTCTCAACATAATTCTCCTCTCTGCTTTTTCCTACTGAATCGTGTGAGAATAAATTATTTACTTGAAAAGTTGGTTGTTTCTTGGTATTTTATTGCCCAATGTATCCCCCGAGCGAAGCCGGGTACCTCCGCTAGTTCATCACAACACCAATCAACTTTGACAATCAAAAACTTTTCAGCAAATTGATCAGACATGTTGCTGTGACAAGTAACTTCTCTTTCCATTTTTTCTCACTCTATTTGTCCTGTCTTCGTTTTAGTCTTTCGCTCAGTTTCTCTCCCTCTCAATTTCATCTCGTTTCTTTCACCTTCTCTATTTCTATTCGTCATTCATCTCTTCTTTCTCCCTCCCCCTTTCGCTTCATCTCCCCACTCTCATTCTTACTTTGTCCTTATTTTATCTTTTTCCTTCGCTCTCCTCCCTTACTTAAAATCTCTCTCTCTCTCTTTTCCTTATTTCGCTTATCCCTCCGTCTCCCTCTCTTCTCCCCCCTCTTTCTTCCGTGTACAAACAGTTAACTCAGCATCGTCCTTATTTCATCTGACAAAACCACCACTGTATCAAATCAGATTTCTAAAATGATTAAGTGGGTAGAAAGTTTCCAAAAGAGGTTATTAAATACCACCTGATTTTTCTGTGCTCTAAATGTGTTCTAATTGGCTGAAGATTACATAAAAAATAGCGCCATATAAGAATCTCCATGCAGACAACACCGGCAAAGTTGGTTTACACAGTCGCCATCATTATCTTGCATTTCGGGTGGTTTTACGACATTCCATTTTACTGACAGACTGCCGCAGCGCTCGCTGTACGTGCATAATCTACTCTGTACGTGTTCGCTTTGTAGTACGCGTGCTCTGTGCTTACGTGTGCCCGATGTGCTGCATTGCTCTGGTGTACGTACAGTACAATGCGATGCGGAATGTGTGCTTGCATGCAGAAAGCCTCCACCCTACAATGGCTGACAGACATTTGAGTCTCTTCTCCTTGTCCCTACAATCTCTCTCACACCAGGTACACTAGCGGTCCATGAGGCCTGCCGTCGAAAAGCAGAATAGAAAGTACTGAGTGTACCTATTATATTGCGCAGTGCGCTCGAAAGTCGGCAGAGAGAAGATTAACACCGATCATGGAATTTCTCTCTTGAATCCCTTGCCTGTAGACTCGAGCACACAGCCTGGCAGCTGCTGACAACGATTTCGCCTCCTCCAACACCTTGGATATCTTTGGATCGTCTTAACGCTTTCGACAACAAGCGCATCACCTCACCGATTACACTCATACACCGTCCGCCCCCCTGTCTACCTGTCTGTCTGTCTGTCCTCGAATGCGCACTACACGAATAGCTGAATATTAGGTATACATCAAGTTCTTCCTCGTGAGGAATTAAATCTGACAAGTAGATTAACCAACGAATCAAAAAGGACGCAGCGATCGGAGTTTCTCTCTCTCACACACACTCTGAAGCTCTCTGTACTTCTCAATATCCCGCCAAAAGCGCAACCACTGGAGCACAACTACTGCACGCATTGAGGTAACGCGAACGAGTGAAGGCAGAAGTTTTGACAACACAGACTAGGCGGCCTTTTTTGTTGTCAGACGTATAATGACTATCACGTCCGACCAAGTTTCGTAGAGAATTCGACGACGGCTGAACCATCCACCATTTCTTTCTCCGCCAAACAAAATGGACAGTTATATCAGCGAACTCCAGGAACAGTTCTGTGTAAGTATTAAACATACCATAGCCAAATGTCCTTACTTCAGATTAAAAAGCAAAAATGTAAAAGAATTATAGATCATTCCTAAAACTCTACAGATATAGAAGGGGAATATCGAAAATTAACTCAACTATGTCTTCTGAATCCAGCAAAGTATGATGGCAAAAAAATGAAGTCTCCCGTTTTCAATTCAAAACATAGCCTTAGCATCATGTTGTCTATCTGTTACATTTAATACATTTTTATATATTTTGATAGTGGCCTCAAGAAAAAGTCATTCTGTTCTGTTTAGCGAGACTTAAGTAACCGATTTCCTCTTCTGCCAGCTCGCACTGGACAGCCAAGTGATTTCTATTAATATTATCTTCTGGGTCCACCGCACACCTGATGTGTTAGCTTTCGTGAAACACATTAGAGCAAGTGTAACCCCAAAAGTGATAATTAACTCTTATGCTACGATGTAACAGGTTTCATGGAGATAAGTTGAAATTGACCAATGAGCGGTAACTTTGTTTTCAAGTTGGTTATCGATTTTTCGAAGTCAGCGCTATGACTGGTAGTAAGAGCTAGGGAAGTGTATATAGAGAGAATGAAGTTTCGCCATTCCGTTGATTCAAACAGCCAAGGTGAATTACACTAAATTAAAAAAATCTGTAATTATTACATTTAGTAATAGGACGCCATTGTCGGATTTTCCTATAAATTTGGCTAAATTTGCATTTTAAAAACACACATATGTATATTTAGCTGATTGAATGGCATACAAGACATGTTTTTTGATAAAAAGATGGCATGGAAATTTTAAATGGGTTTATGATAACAACTCGTTATTAATTAGTAAATAAAACAATACATTCATAATATTGCGAATTGAAAGGCAATTACAGTATAATTCGGTGTTTTAATATGCTGCATATTTTTACATTTAGCAAATGATAAACATTAACTACTTCACTGTACTCAAAATACGCCGCCGACGGGCACTGCCCGTCTATACGCGTAATACTAACTTAAAGGACATTGGTGCATAGAAATGCTCGTCAAATCATTTACAGTATAATGGCTCATATAGAAAGCAACTTGTTTGTCTGGCTGGATTTGTTTTGATTTTTTCTTCCTCTGAAACGTTCGCGATATGGAATAAAGGTGTACAAACTGTGCTGTGATCGATGTACTTTGAACTTTCGCATTTATTTTGGCAAAGTGGAAATTCCTGGGAATGCTACTCTGGGTAAGCTTGAGCGAATTGTGCTTGAACTTGTTCAAGGCTATACCAACCACGGCTATGCCTTGTTCGTCGACCGTCTCTATAACAACCCGATCTTGTTCAATAAACTGTACAAGCTAAATATCGGTGCTTGTGGAACAAAACGAGTACATTCCTACTGTCTTGGTGAAGAAGGTAACGACAAAGCAGTCGCGGGAGGTTGCTGCATACCGCAATGGACCACTGCTTGCAATAAAATATGCTGACAAGAAACCGATCTACAGTACATGTTATCGACTATCCCTGACCACACTGTGAATCAAGTAGTAGCTCGGGAGAAAGGGACCGCAGTGATTGAAGTCCTCAAAACTGTTGCCATCCCTGACTACAACTCAAAGATGGGAGGCGTGGACAAGAGTGACCAACTAATAAATTCCTACAAATCAGCCCCCGTAAGTCCATGAAGTGGACTATGAAACTGTTTTCTACTTTCTGCAACATCCCTCTTTGAATGCTCACTACATTCACATACTCAACGGAGGATCTCTAACACCTCATTGTAGTTCATGCTCGACGTCTTGGACCAGATCTTACTGGATGTTCAAATTGTAGGTGCTCGCACAATGATGCAGTGAATGATGGTGCTGTCCATCTTACCCAACGGCACTTCATATATATATATATACAGAATCCCCGCAACAGCAAACAAGTCAAACCCCAGCAAAAAATGCCGTGTCTGCACAAGTTACGAATTCCGCAACCAAAAGGAGACGACATTTTATTGTCCAAAATGTCCCTCCAAACTAGCCCTATGCCCTGGTGAGTGTTTCCAACGGTACCACGAAGTCCAAAAATTACAAACAATTGATTGCTCATTGACTCATTGCTATTAGCATGTACTTATTTTGTTTAATTTTACTAGAAACAATATTCATTTTATTAAAATCTTTTTTTTTCATTTGCTTGGGGTATGTCGTGTATTTTTTTTAAAAGAAATTGGCAGTTTAGTGGTTAAAGATTGAACCACCCTAAAAAATGTTACTTGGACCTCATTAATAAGTTATTTTCTCAAATTCTCATTAAGTGGTAATACTCAAACAATTGCGAATAAACCTTTTAGTAAATGATAGTCAATGAAAACTATAATGAATATTAAAATACTCTGATGACAAAAGATTTTGTCCAAATCAATTTTTCCTATCAAATTTCCACCGAGTTGAGCCAACTGACTCGGTGGACACATAGCTAGCTAAGCCCATGAAGAGACAACATACTCCTCACAATGAGGCTTGACGATGGATTTATAAATTTACATTTTAATTCACGACATGGCTTTTACATGTAGCTCGTTAATAACCGTTAAATCCTTTTTTTGCAGCAACTAGCCAATAAAATTGAGGAGCGAGCTTCTGATCTTTCCAAACCTACGTCCTCATCAAAGACGACGGAGAGTCAATTGCACTATAACCAGGTAATTCTAGTCGAATATTGAATATCGTACCATTCTGTACGTATAAGTAATACAGTCCTTGTTCAAGAGACTGAAAAATATTAGATACAGTTTAAATAATAACAAAATATTCACAATTTTGTGTACAAACTAAAAATATATTATGGAGTAGAACTGAACTGTGGGATGAATTCACTAGCCTAATTTATTCGAATTTTAGTAATACCTAATACCATTAATTTGTCAGAATGCCTAAAAATAATCTACGCAGTCGAATATCTGGTATTTTCCTATAATGTCAGTCGCGCATAATTTACCGTCCAGGCCACTCACAGTTTTCATACCATCCTATGATGTTACCGTTTTGATCGGATGGCTCATATGCCTCTAGGCACTATAGTACAACTCCGTTTTATTATATTCGCCGTAAACTAGGTCAGATATGACAAGTGTCAGCTACGCCATTGCTCTACTTTCTTGACAGGGAACAAGTGAAATGCTATCAAACGCGTCCGCTAGCTCGGACTGTAAGCAAAGAAATATCACTTGCAATAAATGTTCTAATCAAATGTTGTCACCATTTGCATGGAAGCTCCCCAGATCGCATATCGAGTTACACCTTGATGTAAAGATTTGGTAGTCTTCAAATGGGTTTAAATACATAGACCCTAAAAACGGTATATGTGGCTCCCATAGAGTTTGTTTGAAACGTGCAGCGCGCTGTGCGATGGTTTCGCAGACGCGTTTGAGGGATGTTGACACGCAGTTGGTTTTAAGGCGAGCGGTGCGTTGTGTCGCTTCTTCGTTTCGATGCACTCTCGTCCTATTGGCAGCTAGTGACTAGGAGCAAATAGTGCATTTATTTTATTTTGGCATTTTGTCGCGAATTACAACCGCTATGCCAACTTTTTATTTTCAATGTACAGTAATTCAATCTACAAGACTACCTGTATTCATACTTGTATATTCATTAGTTTAAACAAATTAATCAATAATTTTTAAATGATTGATTCTTCGTTATTATTAATTTTGGAATTCTGCAGTATGTTTTACGATTAAGTTATGTACAAATGTGGCAAATTTTGTTCGAATCGGTAATCGTGTAATGTGTTACAACTAACCGATCAATAGATCAATAATGGGAAATGCAATATGATTGTAGAAAGTGTTGGTTTCACTGCGACGTAAGGTGTTCTTTATCTGCTCGAAATTTCATTGAGATCGCATATCCAGAACAGGTATAAAAGTGACGAATGGTTTTAAAAGTCTAAAAAGGGCCTAAAATGATCCTTCAAACGGAACCTATGGCACCCATACGGATGAAATTAAAAAGCACATAGGGCATGCCCTACTGCGCCATTCAAAGGGCGGCTACACAATTTTGGGAAGCTCTCCGTGTTATAACATTCCGAGGATGAATCATTTCATATAAAAAGTATCTTGTTATTTAAAGAAACAGATTTAAAGCATATTAGAAATCCCTTAGAAAGAAATGGATACTCGACGGGTTAATACTACTAAATATTCTAGAATTTGACTGGATTTTTAAATCTTGAAATTTCCGAGGAATAGCTGCATAGAGTGGAAAATCAACAGTAGAAATCTCTGTAGAATATTGATTGATTTATTGATTTTTCTCCTCTATTGTAGAATGCTCTGAACTCTCTCAAACAAAAATGGCACTGGTTGAAATGTTTGACCCGATCTTTGGATAGGCACATTGACTTAGCAACCAATTATCACGTGGTAAGAACCGATCAATTGTCTAATTGACGTGGATTTTAAAAGGATAAAAGTGAAATGGAATTCTACAAACAATATAATTAACAGAAAGATGTGTTTCCTATATTTTTGTTTAGGACTCTTTAGTATTTCGAATTTCTAAACATTAAGAACCCTTCAGAATTAAAGATAAATATAATTATATTTCAAGCGCCTCGGAAATTATTTACATCATACGGAATATGTACAATCGCCCACTTCCGATAACCGCTGTGTTTGCAGAGACGGTGTGTGGATCCACTTTGCCACTGGAATAGCAGTATTTGTGCTTTTTTGTGAGCGGATGAAAATTGAATTGTACTCTCGCTGCCGAGTCGCTATATCAGTTGAGACATCAGAGACTATAGTTTATCGAGGAGTTAATTGATAGTGCAAAGAGTGAGTACAACACATAAAGATCAACCAAGTGGGCCGTGTCTGTATTTGAAAATTGGAAGATATATTTAGAGAAAGCAAAGGGGACTAAGTGAGTTTATGATTTGTTTTGAAAACAGAGTTGAAAACCAAATGTCAAACTGAAAATATTCCTTGTTTTGAAAACCCTTTGCCGTTATTATTTCAGTGTTTAGTCCAGGCTCTAACTTTTTCAGAACCAAAGTAATTTCCCATCTCTAATTTCAATCTCCTGGTGATTCAAAACTTCTCGAGTTCATGTCTGGATTTGGAATTAACTCAGAAGAATGTCTGAGCACAGGGGTTTATTTATCTTCAAAGAACACATGCTAAGAATTCAGTACTACATGTATTCATAATTGGAGAAATATAATTATAAATCTCTTTTTATAATTTATACTTTTGCCATATTATAAGTTTGATTATATTTTTTATTTGTATCCATATATATATATATATAAAATTATATTTAGAATTCACATCTATATACATGAGGGTGTTAAAAATATTCTGGAATTTTGCTAAGACATTAAAACTGTTAAAAGGTTCATAGGTTGTGCACCCTGTTTGAGTGAAATGACACCAAGTTACCTCAATATTTGGCTGGCACGCTGCTTTGTTGTGGGACTTCGCCGACGTTATTTGCGTGTAGACATGGTGAAAAGCCATTTTCGTTTGTACCTTGCTAATAGGTGTGCCAAATAATGCACACTTCATACAATAGAAAAACGAGAATGTCGTGTAATATGATTTCTGTTCATTTCAGCTATGAGTTTCGCTGTCATTTTGGTTCAGTCCACTGCTTTGTTTCCTCTTGATAACGGCGCGGCAGAACGACCTCGTCGATCAGTGCCATTATTATCGAAAGCGCTTAAAATATGTATATTGTCACTTCTAAATAGTTGTTCATATGTACAATTTATGAGGCAAACTGCATGGATATGTTATAACCTCTACGATTTTATAAATAATTTTTTTATTTCAGTCAGAATTGTTTTCCCGACTTTTTCTAGTTTTATCGAACCGTAAGGGAATACCGCGTGGCGATCCGAGTCAGCACAGATGAGGCGAGAAAGCAATTTGCCAAAGAGGAATACGTCGGGGATTATATAGAAGCTCTAAAATTTGAAGAAGGACTGAAGGTGAGTTGTCAACATCAGCAAAGAAGCAAAGATTTGACCATAATTACCAGTGTGACCCACAATGTCAATAGAGAGCGCGTGAGAGTGATTTCCCTGGATCACTACGTATAGAGTCTTCGTATGTCATTTATGCAAATTTTCCCTGTTTTTGAGTGGCTCAGAAAAAGAAATAGGATCTTTATAATGACGAAACTACAAAACCTTTTTGCATTGACATCCAGATTTTCTTCTCTTTTGTTAAGCGGAAATCGATTAAACCCAGATTACGTTTGAAGCACATCGTTTCAATGAATCTTGATTTATAGTCGTTATCATTTGCGTTTTCTACTCATGAGACAACGCGATATGGTGCATACTTGTAAGAACTTGAGCAAAGAGATCGGTGCGATCCCCTACTGACAGTAAGTCGGCATTGGAGAAACTCGCTCAACTTGATGACAAAAGCAGAGGAGAGGCTACCGCCATCAGCATTCTGGACACTATGGAGGAAATTCAACGAAACAATATCAACGTGCAGTTGCAATGAATTCCTGCGAACTGTGGGATTGATGGAAATGAGGAAGCAGATGAGTCGGCGAAGAATGGCTCAAACTGGATCAGCAAAATGTGCCTATCGATGTAGAATCCGCAGTGGCAGCAGTCAGAAAAGAGGAAGCTAGAGTGTCGCGGCATCGAGAAGTCACTGGAGGCCAAGCCAAACAGATTATGGAGCTATCAAGAAGGGAAACAGTTGCAGTGCACCAACTAAATACAGGGGAAACACCGATCGTACGAGCATACCAACACAGAATCGGAGAGGAGCCAAGCGCTATGTGGAAGGAAGTGGTTAATCAGTAGAAGACGTCCGTCATCTTCTCCTATAGATTGTCCTGCCAGGACTCTACCACGGAAGACAATCTTCGGGCTAGACATTAGGTCACAGAAGATTGAAGACCATGGAAAGGTCATCCGGTTTCTGAAGCAAATTGGTAGCTTCTAGCGACCAGTCGAGGTCCTTGTGACTCGGGTCCTAGAAGAAGAAGAAGCAACTCTACATAGTGAGAAAGAGATTAGTTTGTCAGGAATTGAAACACTATGATTGGTGGAAGAGTACGTCCGTTTGTAAGTAGCACACTTACAATACAACTTGTAAGAAAATCAAAACCAGCGACATGAGTCAGAGCAAAGACTGCCGAATCAGCGGAGAAGTTAATACCGTAATTAAAGTGTTATTTCGTAATAAATAAAAATAAAAGAGTGATTTTACTTTTGTATCTTAGTTGAAATGATCTTGTAAAACACAGATCAATACTGATTCTCTAGGAGCATTGTTCATATTGTCTCATTTCCCCATCATATTCTCTTTTTAATGCGCGCAGGATCTCATCGCCCTCTATCTGCAGTGGTGGCAAAAAGTGGACTCTTTGTTGACGAAGAGCAAGAAGATTCGTCCAATCAGTCACAAACACGACAAAGAAGACATCAAAAAACCGGCTGTGATGCTCACTGATTATCGAGCTAAAAAGGTACTGCAATGAATAATTTATTATAGCTGCTGCTTAAGGATAATCTATGCAGAAATGGAGAGAAAATGCGGATCTACTTTACTCGGCGACATAGAGCCATAAATATTGTACGCCATGCTTGCACTTATAACTATGTAACACAAATCTTCCATATACAGAAACCGTTTTATTGCATCAGTCAAAGAGTTTAATTTGATTGGTGAGTTTGAAATTTGAGTAGCGCCTGGACAACATTAACTTAATGAACTACAGTCAATCATACATTAATATATCAACGCTTTCCCTTATTTTCTTCTGGAGTGTCTGCCATTGCTTGTCAACATTTCCTTCTGCGCTTGTTAGGCAGTCCAAAGCTTCTTTGAATTTATTCAGATTCATTGCTATTCAGCTTTTCTAAAGTTCAATTCTTCCGTCTTTGCCTTCATTACCGTTCCGCGGTACACTATTCCGTATGTCTCTATGGCCATTATGTATTTTTTAATTATTGTTGTATCTCTGAGTTCTTCTTCAAATTGGTTCACAATCAGTCTCTCACTTATTTCATCAATCATTTTCTTCTTTTCTGCCGTCCATTTATCCAGGGATGATTGCAACTCATTTGTTCGTGTTTTCTTCCTTGGGAATTTGTGATTCTATAACGATCCTCCGTCACACAGTCTCCATTTACTTTCCAGCTGGTTTCGCCGAGCCTAATATACCGATGTGGCGCCGCTTCATTTCCATTGCAACATCTTCTGACCTGTTAAATGTCGCACCTGTTTCTGTCACTCGAATGTGTACAGTATATGCCATGTTATTATGCAACTCTTTTCGTCAGCAACACATCAAGTGCTTGCTGCCGTTTGTATACCGAAAAATCGTAATTCCTATGTGCTGATATTACAGGGTTGCCATGGATATAAGAAATCGCATCCATATCCATATCCGTATCCATGCAATTTTTCGTGGATATCCATGGATATCCACGGCTATCCACGAAAAAATATCCACGGATATTTCTGAAACCTAAAATCTAAAAAATATCAAGAAGATTGATTTAGGTTGTAAAATTGTATTTTTAACTACTGAATTTTGTACTTAACATGCACTATACTGTACGTAAACCAGAATTTTTTCTAAAACCTAAAATCTACAAAATATCAAGAAGATTGATTTCCGTTGTAAAATTGTATTTTTAACTAATGAAAATTGTATACACTACTGTAAGTAACCAAAAAATTACTCAAAGTCACTATTGCATTCTGCCTCTGTGACAAAATGTTCTCTTTCTGGATCTCTGTTGATGGCCTTTTCTAGTCTTCGGGTTCTATAGCAATTTTCAGCTTCTTGATAAGTTCTTTGTATTACTTATGGTACCTAATATAAACCCGTTTTTTCAGCACAGCCGGTGACATCTTCCTTCTCATCTTGGAAAGTAGATTGCCGATCTGGCTGAACAATCTCTCCACCGCCGCAGAAGATAGAGACGCCGAGAAGACTATCTTTGCACAGGTGTGTAGATGTGTCAGTTGACTGTACCGCCAAAACTTAATAATATCAACCAGAAAGGCTATTGACATTAAACGATTATTTAAAAATTTCAACTTTGAAATGGATATCCACAGTGTCCATGGATATGACCAAAACGTCGTTATCCATCAATGGAGATCTCCATGGATATCCATATCCACGGCAAGCCTGCGAATGCGCCTGTTTCAGTTCGTGTAATCCGTATTTATTACCAACGCATAACGACAGAGCCGAAACCATTTATTGTATGTAAGTTATAGTACGTAGTACTGTACTATTAGTTAATAACTTTGAATCGGTAAAGTGAAAAGAAAGATGGTAGTTTGAATTTTCTGTAGGATACTGAGTTTTAATTTTTAATCATAACAATTTTTCCCCGTTTAAATTTGGATTGCCCCAACGCCTACAATCGAAGTCTGGCTACGAGTCTGTTATCAAGTAAAAGTTTTAGTTGCGAGATGGGCGGGCGCACTACGAGGAATTCAATAATTTTATGATCAAATGGAACGCTTTATGTCAAGTGGGTGTGGCTAACCAGCATGGCCTCCGGTCACCTTCCAGTACCATAGGGGTAGATGGCGGAGTGAATCGCCCTCCTCCGAGCCCTACAACACCTGTTCACCAGCGACACAACCGCTATTTGCAGAATCAACTCCTAGTCAAATAGGCAATTTTGAATAATGCTTTTGTAGGTTCTCTTTGGCTGTCCTTGGCTCTGTTATGATAGCAGTCTGACATGTTACACTGTCATGGTGTATTTAAAACATCTTTGAGATTGTGATTGAGTGGGTTCGTAAATCCCGGCACAGTCTAAGCCATCAACTTCTCTTGGGGACAATCGTATAACCTCCAGTGCAGTGCCTCTACGCACACGGTGTCCTAGGTACCACCCTGAGTGGTGGTGCGAATACACGAGACTTCGGGACAACTTGGTTAGGTATGTTAGGTATGTATGGTGTTTTGTGAAAGTTGGGCCTTTTTGGTTAAATTGCGACCACCCTTCTGAGGCTCACAATCCTGTAGAAAGTTTGGGTATCGGTTGGGTGAGGGCTGGTGTCCACCTCTGTTGCATGTTGATCACACAGCCTCATCTAGATTATATTAAACGGTTTAGCATCCCTTCTGAGACACTTTGTATGCCCAAGTTAGATGTATCTATCGACACGACCTCACAGAGGAGTCCGTGTCGGTGGACTGGTATCTGAGGGAGTTCCGGCTACCCTGACGAGACCCGCGGAACAACAACAAAGAAGCCGGAGAAGCTGCCAAGTGGAACCAAAGGACGTTGGATGGCTGTTGGAAGTTGCTAAAGCAACTGGTGGACTCGTATGTGAGGGAGTTCCGGCTCCCCTGACGAGACCCGCTGTACAACAACAACAACATCAAATCAACTGCTACACATTTTAGATAAAGAGCGCCGTTTTCATTTACGTTTATCATACTATATGATTCATTCACGATCTAATCACTAAAAATATATAATTACTCATCATAAAGTCTTCCTATAAAAGCAATACTTTATATGTCACACATACTGAACAATATATTCATCTATTTACTCAGTATCTAGTGACTCACTAAAAACAACCTTTAGAAACATTTATTGTTTTATACTTTCAAGTTGAAAGTTGACAGCCAGCGGCCAGATGCACATATTTGTATAATGTCGTCCGATCAGATAGGGAAATTAGAAGTAAATTCTAAATTGATAATGTGTTCTGCAAACAGAAGCGTTGCCTCGAAATCGGTACCGATGTATCAATAGTCTAATGGCCTTTCTTCGGTTTGTTTGGTTGTCCGGTTGAGTAGAGGATGGGAGAGAAAAACAATTAAAAAAAACATAAGAAACAAAAGGAAAACCAGATTTGTACAAGAACAACTCGGTTAAGGCATTTTAAAAGTCTTTATTCAGTTTCCATCAATTCCAATACATTTTTATTCGCTTTGCAGTACAACTGATCTTCACGAACCTCCTATATTGCAGCAGGACTCGAATGCTCTGAATTGGTTGTCAATTTTCTTGTTGAAAGTCCAGCTTCCTCTATAATACAGTATATTCACTATACTATTAGTTTATAAGTATTGATAGAAATCAATCATAATTTCTGGGTTTCAATCTTATATATACAGGGTGTTCACGCAGACCTTGTCGAATTTATAAGACTGTTTCATAAATATTTATTGACTACATTTTATTCATATCAAACTTGTTTATATACTGTACATGTATGTACAAACGTTACAGGCACATAAGTTATGTACTTATACATTACGACAATAACTGTTCCATATGGCCTCCATTTCGTTGAATGCACAAATTACATCGTTTATAGAAG
>JAUYWV010027343.1:0-16805 GCA_032274565.1 Nematoplana nigrocapitula
GTCCGACTTGTACCTCCTTCCTTATACGCAGTGTTTCAACTGGGGTGGAGCTAAGGCATCCTGTGAAGATGTTCGACGCTCTCTTCGTGGCTACTTGTATTTTCTGAATGACCGAGTCGAAGCAGAAACCCATCAGACCCCCATCGCATATTCGCCATCCGGTTTTACATACTGCATGAAGACATTCTTGAGATCCTCCTTTGTTTGGCCCCCGGACTTCCCTGTGAAGGCTTTCAAGATTGACATATCCCTAGATGCTGCATCTACTTGTTTCATGAACCGAATGCTGTCGTCAAATAACACCACATGAAACTTCGCCAGTGTCATCCCTTAAATAGTTCAGGTTGAGATGGAATTTCCTGTTAATCTCCCTGGGATCTAGGCTTACCAACATGTTCTTTTTGCGGTGTATACTTGTAATACCACTCATCTCCGAATCTGTGCAGGGTGCTCTGCGTTGAATTTTCGACCTCCTCTATACGGATTCGTTTTTATTTGCCGGGGCTGTGTCGTCCGCAAACAGAGAACTGATAATCTTGTCATTCTTCACCAATGTATGTCGTTGATATACACGTACATCAGCAAGAGGAGGGTAGTGGTCAGTACAGGGCCCCTCCTTCATAGTGCTATATTTGATAATTGCGTCCCAAAATATTACGCAGGCATATCTGCTCGACAGAAACGTCTTCACCCATTGTACTAGGCATTGCGGTACTTTCATTTCCAGCATATTCTAGAACAGTCCAGTGCGGCATACTCGGTCGTAAGCATTGGTGAAGTCTATGATGCCATTACACTTTTCTTACCTTCCTGCAGTTCATCAAAACAATTGGATCATCCTTGCGATTTGCTCATCCGTATTTCTTCCCTGGAAGCCTGACTGGTGAAGTTCACTCTATTTTTAAAGGAACATAATGTACATATCTCTTTATCACAACACTGAAAATAAATATATATACAAACGACACCTAATGTGGACTTGCACCTAAGTAAGTGCCGTAGCCAAGATTTTTAGAATGGAAAGCACAAACCCATAGGGGCGCCCATAAAGTTTAAAAAATCAAACAAATTTTCTACATTGAAAAGAGAAATTCCAGTGAAAAAAGTGTTTATTAATAATTGATTTGCAACTGCTTTTTTAAATGATTTTGATATTGTACTCCATAACGTACATACGTAACAACTATTGAATAAAGTTAAAGTTCATATATATTAAGTATGTAAATAAATCTATTCTACAATATACTGTACATGGTGTAGCATAAAAGACACCATAACATATTTTAACAGATAAACATATGCACATGTACTGTATACATGTAATACATATGTTTTTGGTGAATAATAAGTGTCTAATCTATATAAATAAGCGACATGTAAGTGTGTATGAGTGTGTGTGTACTGTATGTATCTGTGAGAACGCTTTCACGCAAAGACTGTTGGACTAAATTGCTTGAAATTTTGTGTGTAGCTGCGCATTCACAGTGCCGAGTACATAGGCCAGGTTTTGTTTTGATTGCTGACCTTTGAAGGCCGTAAAAAGGCCGAACTGACCGTCCAAACATGATTGCATCATAATGTTAAAATTTAAAGTTTTTTTCTATTTTAAATTAATACTACTAATAAATTTGAGAGTAGTATACCTCGGAATTTTTATGTAAAATTGGTTACATTTCAAGAGGTAGTTTATTTATGACTAGGCAGGTTTTCAGCCCATTTTTGGAGCAAGTTTTTCTCCTGATATTTTATTGCCCTATATATCCCTCAAGCGAAATCGGGTACCTCTGCTAGTATAATCATAAAATACATTTGAGCGTATTAATCAAAGGTTGTAAGTACTGTAATCTTCACACTTTTTATGTATCCAACCTTTTCGAATTTTATCCCTGGTGAATATTCATGTCTCCATGAATTATGATAACGCTTATCTATTCAACCGCACCTGAACCATATAGAACTCCTGGTTGCATTTTGCAATCGTTTTAGTGCACTGAAATTTCTTTCCACAAAGTAAGTGTGATGACGGCAGGGACAAAAGTAAATTAATTCAACATTGAGTGCATTTAAAAAGTGTTAGATTATGTATGTGAGCAAACATTTCTCATTTCTCCAATTCCAAATGAAATGTATATATCTGGTTCAGATAGTTCCGTCTTAAATGCTTGGGACATCGCCCCTCGCCTTTCATTGGAATTAGCTAATGCATGGAGATCAGGCGCGTAGCTAGGATTTTGTGATGGGGGTCAATGAAAAATTGTGAAAATTTTCCGACAAAGTATAAAATATTTCCAACAAATTACACACACATGATGCACGTATGAATTAATTATAGACATATTAATATTAAAACATATACATTAACAACCAATCTATTTATACAAAAAAACTAATATTTATTTTAAAAAAAACAGTCATTTTTGATGGCGCGGCAGCATGGAATTACATTTTTTGCTTTAACATTTTAAATACATGATTGATATTTTTATTTTATACCTTAATATAAGCGTTACATACGTAAGAGCATTTGACATATAATGCTTGTTGTACGCAAGGTATTTATGTTAAATTTATGAAATATGTACCTGTGATGTTTTCGTGAAATGGAAACTAAGTGTACACCAGTATTAAAAATAAAAAATGATTTGAAACAAATTTTTAAAAGTGCTTCAATATTAATGAAAATTGGCAAAATAAACTTCTTCAGAACAGCATTCACACACAGACAGACAGACAAACACATCTCTAATTACATAAATTATCTATCAAATATTATACAATGATGTACTAGATTATTGACAGGTGGATTTACATGTGAGTGAAGAATTGGTTGGAAAACGTTCAGTATTAATTATTTTATTTTTTCTTATGATTTTGTTATTAAAATGTCGATGTAACCAGATTTATATTTTTCAATTTCCATGGTATGATATTATAGTCATTTCATAAAATCGTGTGCTCTCAAGTCTCAACTATAATTACACGAAACCAAGAGTTTTCAAATTATACATAAAACTCGCTGGCGCTCGTTCCATAATTTTAAATCTCTTGCTTTCGTGTAATTAAAGTTGATGTCGCACGAATTTCATGCAATAACTATATATATTGTTGTAGTACTCCATAATTAACTTTTCGACCATCATTTAATTTAATGTATGCATAAACAAATCTGTTGATAACCATACTATAGTGTGTTATCATAACATACACTATATTTTGTTTGTGAAAAACTGATGTTAATTAGTTACAACACGAAAAAACAGTATGTTTTCTTGAAAAACAAACTTTGGAAATTTCCGACAAAACCTTGACGGGTGGCTACGCGCTTGTTATGTATGTTACCGTACAAATTACTGGAATTATCTTACATGAACGACAAATTCCAATGTTTAGCTTGTTAAACTGTTCTAAAGTAAATAGTGAAGTATAAAGCGTATGCTGTTAATATTAGAGGTTTTAAAATTTGAATTTGAATTTTGGGCTTTGTTTGTTTAGATATATACTGTATAATTAATTGAACCGCTTTACATGGTTGACAACAAGATGGACTTTAATAAGTAATGCGGCGCATTTGTTTTCATTAAGATATTCTCTCAAATGAATACCCTAGCTACTCAGTGGTGTACCTACTACCTAGGGTATGACAGGTAGGTCACGTGCCCTGGGAGCCACGTGAAGGAGGCGCCACCTCGGATAGTGAAAAAGATGTGATACAAGGCAACTGTATAACCGCATGTCTAGTTACGATTTTCTCACTTTGCAAAGATTCAGGAACAAGGTAGTTAAGAAGGATCTTAGCATGAGCTCCAACGAGGCTGTCTTGTATTTGAAAGTCTTTCGATATCATTTTAATGACGGAAGCGAAGTGTTGGCGACAGAGTCACTGAAAGAAAGACATGTGTCTATCAAGAATAGGATATTGAATTTGAAAGACGTCAGAGAGGAAAGAAGCAAATAACTGAAGAGAACCCGAGAGACGCTGCTACGGGTTGACAGCCAAGGAGATAATGGACAGAGTGATAGGGGGGGAGCACTCGACCGTTTTCAAAGAGAAATGGATGAACGGTTCGCTCGTTTGCACGACACTAACGCCAAGTTTGGATTTCTTCTAAATGTCGAGGGACTGTGTTTGGGCCCTGACTGCAACGATTTGAAGAAGTGTAAAAAATAGGTAGGCGATTTTTACAGTTCTGATATTGATCGACTGGAGCTTTAATGAAAAAGATTTGGATTGTAAAATGTTACATGAAATATTACAATTTTTAGAGCTTCTCGGACTTTTGTTCAGTAAGAATATTGGAGAGCCCCTTTCCCAATCTACGCATTGCTGCTACTTTAGATAATACTAACCGTCAAAGTTTCCATCGCCATCTGTGAGAGATCATTCACCAACTTAAAGATTCTACTTTCGTATTTGAGAGCAGCTTCCCATTGGTCAAGGAAGATTCTGTGATCTTGCCCTGCTGAGTGTATCTAGAGGGAAAAGAATCTAAACAAACTGACTTTCGAAACATCATGGGCAAATTTTCATCAGTGTAAGCAAAAAGGTGGCAGTTAGATAGAATTTTTCTCCTCTGGCACGCCTATCCACTGCAAGGTTCTTGTTATTTAATTTAGAAATGTTTCTCATGCAGATATTATGTTTTTTGTATTGTTTCAATATCAAGTTTTTAAGTTAAAATTATGTTCTGTGGAATAGTGTCTGTGTTTTTATGTTAGATAACGGATTTCGTGGGTTCCCGTTCCTCTCAGTGATTTCATTTTTTTCATTCATCTGTTTATTGTTTGTTCCCTGACCGACATACTCAATTGGTTTGTGTTTCCGTGTTGTTGTAAGATTGATTTGTGCGGTTGCAGTCCATAAAGAAAAAATAACAATTAAAATAAAGTTGAAATAATATTTTTGTACTCGTATCGTGCCATATTTTGATAATTAATTTGTAACTTAAATATTGAATTCCTACCTATTTGAACAAGTAAAAACTGATTATTTTCGCGATTTTTTTTGAAAAAGTAGTACTTTTTCCATGAGCGAATCTAATTTTATTTTATTTTATGCATACCGACGACGCCAATGGAAGCTTTGCAAGTTTTACAGTAAGCTTTATTCGCATTGCATAACAAAGATGTCATAGCTTCAATTCACAATGTAAATCGGTAAACAGTTATTATACACTAACATAAATGTGGCATTTATAGTAGTTGTGAGACGACAGGGGTGATGACAAAAATAAGCGCACAAGAAATAAGAGATGGGGTGAGCTCCATAAAAAGTAGTAAAAATATGACGAAAGCAGGAAAGACTTTAGAACTCATGCTAATCGTGAAGAACTCGAAAGACTATAATTGAGGAATATTTTTAAATTTTCATCTGTATGGGTGCCACAGGTTCCGTTTTAAGTGTCTGTTTAGGCTATTTTGAAACTACTGAACCTCCACGTCAGTTTTATACCTCTTCTTGATATGCAATCTTAATAAAATTCCGTCTGAATGAAGAACACCTTACGTCGCAGTGAAATCACTATTGACAACAGTCATATTGCATTTTGCCATTCTTGATTTAGTAATCTATTTGTTGTAACACATTATACGCAAAATCTCAAAATTTGCCACATTTGTAAATAACTCAATCCTAAAACATACTGCAGAATTCCAGAACAATCGGCACTAATAACAAAGAAGAAATATCGTTTTCAAATTATTGATTAATTTGTTAACTAATAACTAGCTATACAAGCAGACTCGGAAATTGAATTACATCGAAATTATAAAGTTGGCATAGTGATTGCAATTAGCGACAAACTGTCAAAGAAGAAAAAAATCAACTAAGAGCTCCCATGTTAGGGGTTGCCAAGAGGATGAGAGTGCATCGAAACGAAGAAACAACACAATGCACTGCTCGCGTTAAAATTATCTGCACGTCAACATCCCGCAAACGAATCCCATCGTCAACTAAACAAATGTTGCACGAATGTCAGAAGCCCGTGGCAATGAAACACCCTCTCAGCGCGTCATGCCCGTCATCAAACAAACGCTATGGGAGCCACATGTTCCGTTTTAGGGGTCGTTTTATACACTTTTAAATACTACCAATCTTTACGTTATTTTTAATTTAATACCTATCATTGACACGTGATCTGTATAGTGATTCCATGGAAAGGGTGACTGTAATATTTCTTTGGGTACATTTAGAGCTAACGGACGCGCGTTTAACATCATTAAATTTTGACTCACTTTTCTGCACTGATATCGAATTATTCTCTCACATTAAAAAGAAATTGATTAAGTCTAGATTACATCTGATGCACATCATCAAATATATATTAGAGTCAATTGATTTGTGGTCGTCATTTTTCGCGGTTATTTCTTATAAGACACTTGTAAGAACTTCAGCAACACTACTTTCTGCGAGAAATTGACTGGTTTGCTGGAACAGTAACACACATGATCGATGAAAGAGTACGTCCGTTTGTGGGCGGTACATTGAAAATACAATTTGAACGGAAATAAACACCAGAGGCATGATTAAGAACAGAGCAAACACATCGGAGCCTTCACTCAAAGGAGGGGTGATCACGATTTCCCACTGATCATACTTTACTACATAGAAGTGCCATAGACAATTAGTTAACAATTAACTTCTGGTTATTTCATTATTATTAAAAACAGTTTTCGTAAATTTTGATTCACATTTCTTTCATTTACTATATATAAAACGAGTAATTAAAATAATTCTCTGCCAGTTTCAGTAACAAAAACGAACAGCTCTTAATAATTAAAAAACATAGAGGCTGCAAAAAATATTTATATTGAATCATATACTCCCGGAGACTTTATACTGTTTTCTTCAATACTGCGGTTTGGTTTGATTTGATTATAAAATATCTGTGAAATACTATGACACCTATAAATTGATTTTCTGCCAGTGAATTTGAACCCAGTCCAAAATCCACTACACTATATAGGAACCATGTCTATACCGTGCGTAAAATAAATAAGCGTTGATAAAAAGTACAACGCGTGTCGAAATTAGTAGGATGATCACGCTTACCTGTTATCTATTCCAATTCTTCGAACCGCGCACGGCTCAACTGCTGATCAAATAACTCACTAAGCTCTGAAGACGTCGGGAACGTGCCACTGAAGAAAATGGGAGCTATTTATAACCCAGTTTTGAACTTTTCCTTACGCTTGTACTATGATTATCATTGATGCATTTTGTATTTTTGAAAAAACTTGATACGAGTAAAGTGCGAATTTTGTTGACATCTACTGTACATATTGTATTTCAGCAGAGTTGATCACATACTGCAGCTTTATTGTTCAAAATATTTATTATTCATGAATGCCGGCTTTTTTCAAAGATGACTGACAATAACAATCGTTGGTTTTGTTATGTTATACAACCATGCCCGAACGTCCGTATACACAACGCTATACTGTACAACTAGAGTCGTAAACGTTAGTTTGTTGATGATGCCAGATGAAACTCTTATACTGTATGTTATCAATTCTTTTCAACGCGGACGCGTCAGTGTTAACTTTTTCCTTTCAGAAATTATTTTTTTGTAAATAAATACTTTTGACACGTCGCATCTCAAATGGAAATATCGTGTTTGGCGGCAAAGTTTGTTTAACTAGGTGGGCGCAGCGCACAGCTAGAGTGCAAATAAGGGAAAGATGGTGGCAAATACATATATCGACTAAGCCGGGTATCAGTCGTTAGAACCCTGATGAACGAATAATCCCCCTCAACAAAGGGATGCATACTTCTTCCAATACCACGTTGTAACTGAGAGAAACAATTTCAGTAACAATTGTGAGCGAGCTAAAAATACAATAGCATCTACATTAATTTGTTTTGGGACTATACTTTTATGAAAATCTGTGTTCCTCCTTTCCGCAGACTTCGGTTTACTACTCGAATGTGTTGATCTACAGTTTACTGTATATATGAATGTTTCTGTTAGTGTGTATGTGTCTGGACAAAAATGTCATAAAATACCATGGCTGACCGGGCAAATTGGTGACTGGGATCAACATGTGACACCGTCAGATTAAGAGTCTTGTTATGATTAAGATATTTTCCACCTATATGGCATATCATCAATCAGCAATATGATATACGAGTCAGTATATACGTACTGTAGTTTCATGAAATTCGAGATGACCTTATACGAAAGAATTGTCAAACTAAGCACGTGAGGTCCGTCTGTACTGTATATACTTGATACAAAAAGCATCATCTGCTGAAATATAAAAAATCAAAACCATTTTAGACAAGAATAATCACTAATGTTACATAATTTGACAAAAAATATTACTTGTTACTAAAAAGTTCATCTTCAACTAATTTACCTTCAAAATAAATAACAAAAATTTAGGTGCAAATTTCACAGTAAAATAGTATAAAAAGTATGATACACCACAATTAGAAATTATATAAATCAAATCTTTATCTAATGTAATGAGGGTCTCGCGTCTTTAATGGCGTTCGCCTCCTTAACCGCAAGCTCAAAATCTGAATCGCGAGTGGACTGGACAGCCCGCCTTTTGAAAAATACATTCCTCCTTGACCTTTTCCTTCCGCAAGACCTTTACAATTCGCTCCATAAACCAGATTTATGCAGCCTCCTTGACCTTGCTGCTTGTATATTCTACGCACCCATGCAGCAGTACTGAGCAGTCTGATTCTCATTTAGATGATAATACTACGAAATGCCAGCACTTTCACCATCTTCCCTTGTGCTGCCTTTGCCATCCCAAATTTCCTTTTAATTTCAATGTCGCATTTATTATTTAATGTGACAGCACTACCCGGATATTGGAATTCTTGCACCGGCTCTAATGCTTCTCCTTGCCTGGTGATTTTACAAACTGGAATCTGGTTGCGTTAGGAAAATACCAAAGTGAAGGACTTCTACTATGGATGGTCAGATCTCATGATGCACTTTTGTGTCGACAATTTTGCTTTGATTTCTCTTGGGAATTGGCCTATAAAGCAGTGTCATCTGGGTAACGAAGGGTGTTAATATTTGCATCAACTGTATGTATGTGATAACACAGAGAAAGATAACAGTTTTTTATTTGGTCAAACATTCACTATTGCCGGCTAACTGGGGGGTGCCTCGGAGACACCGCACAAGATCAATAACTCTAAATACAAATCAAATTTCCCCGTCAGATGCACACAGTCAGATGGCCTACTAAGGTTATGACAGATTCTCTGAATTCCTTTGATGCTACGCATAATCATTTTAGTGTACAAAGAAAATAAGTTCGGGGAAGGAATGTATACCCTTGTCTGACGCCTTGTTTTATGTCGAAAAGTTCACTGATGCATTTCTTTCTAACTGTGTCTGTTGATTTCATTGCAAGCTTTTCTATAGGTTCTGGCTTTGCTGCGACAACAGATTTTCCAACACTTGGTATTATCGCCGCAACGTCCTTCTATGCTCCGTCAACTCTCTGTTTGTCTTGGCGGCTTTGGAGGTTACTCCGTATCAGGCGGCTAAGCCGGCCGGTTCGACGAAGAAATCTCAGCGCCGCATCGATATCACTTAGGAGAACACTGATGTCAGGGTTAGGTCCCAGTTCAAAGGTCCGGGCCTGAGTGTACCTTACACAGGCAGTAATGAAGTGTGCGGCAGCTTCCGTCACGCCGCAGATGTCTTCTTCTGCACCCCGCAGTTAACTGCCAGACCGCTCAGCGCGACCAACCCTCCACAGGAACTCGATGATTTCGTGATTCTTTTCTAGGAGAATTTCGGAGGGGGGAGCTGGTCCTCCAAGGTAGCGACTTCTTTCTTTTACCATTGTGGGCAGAAGAGGAGTAAATGCTCATCTGATTCTCCTCGTTAGAATATGTGCAGTTCGTGCTTTCCGCCATCAGTTTTACTGTTATGGTGGATTTCCCTGCGCGAAGTTGACTGAGCTTTTTGCGTTCTGTCTTGGAGAGCTTCGCACAGGTTTCTTTAGGGATTAGGTTCCCACCACTTACATATCTGCCAGAGGGGTGGGTCAGGTCATACGGATAATTTTCTATTGTTTGAGCGCCTCTCTTGAGATGGCCGCTTTGAAGCCTCGTTTCCTGGCGTCAGCACGGAGTATGTGATCCCTGGTGGGTCGAAAAGCTTCCTAGAATGCAGCAGCTATCCCGATGAGAGGAGGACTCAACCTCTCTGACGTAGCAACCCAAACCAAACGCCGCAAATGTATTTCCGCCATTAGCACATGGTGTAACGAAGAAATGGGCAGTGGTTGGTTTGAAGTTGTTGTAGAGCCGTTTTCTCCTTTTTGGACTAAGTTATATGTAATTCATGGGATTTCCCCCAGTAACCTTACGATGTTAATGGTTGGTATCAACTTTTATGCTGTAGTGAGAGGTCCATTTTCTTCATTTGACCGTTGCCATGTCAACCGAATGTTGGATTGGGGTAGTGAGTGACCTTCGTTGTTGGCTCGGTCTGTTGCTTTGGTGTCATCGATGTCCGCGTGGCCTGAGACCCCAAATATCTGGATGGTGTTGTTGCGTTCTTCAAGATTGTGGTACAGCTGCCATATGTTTCTTTCTGTTTGGGGGTTTTGAGAATGCAGTCACTGCTACAGGGCCGGCATAACTGCCAGGGGTCTCTGTGAACTCACGGAGTCTCGGCACTGAAATATGTCAGCTCTCCGCACCGATTCTCCAAATGTGCTTCACCTTTATCTGTACTTAGTTTTCAATTATGATTCAACCAATCGTACATTTACCCGGAGTGGTTGTGGGTGTACCCATAGGAATATTTTCCTATTCCAAATGTTCCCCGCTTGGTTCGCCAAATTTCAAGATTCTAGCCGGCTTCAGTGTCTGTCTGTGTAGATTGGTTTCGTTACGTCTCCTGATTTCTGGAGTGTGTTTAACATAAACAATACTATAATACGAACTCTGCTCTCCTGCCGAAAGCTGTAGCAATCGTAGACTCCCGCTAGAGCGAGGAAATCTTTTATTGACTGTATACACAATCAACAAACTTATTCAGATAGCTTGACAAAACAAATATGCGGAGTTCAGTGTTTCCAACAAAATGTCTGATCTATGGGAACATAAAATGCTTTCTAGTAATATCAAATCACTGAGAGATGTGTAATTATTGTTGCTATAAATGTGTTTTCTGTTCGCACATTCATGATAGAAGTACTTGTAATCTCTATATACAAACGGAAATTCTGCTTGTCTCTGTGAACCTACTGTAGTCTACGTCCAAACGCGGCTAAACTACTACACAAAATTTTACGTCAACTTCAAACTTCTTCCAAGAAGTTACATAGTCTGGTCAAAATTCCCCCCTCATCAATGGTTCTCAAACCGGTGGCTTTTGATTTGGACCGCGAGGACTTTGAAGGCAAAGAAGAAAAACTAATTCACTTTGCTAGTAGCAATATATTATAGAAGGGTCTGGATAGTGATCGTCAAGACTGAAGTAGACAATTAGTAAATGAAAACCCAGTAAGAACGGCATGATAAATTCTAGATAGATTTGCTTAAAGTTCCACGCGGATTTCACATATGCCCAGTTTGAGGAGTACATTCCCAAATGATTTGAATGGGTGAAGAGTTCGTATTCAAAATTAGTTTGTTCCACATTTTAAAGTCTAGAGGAAGGAACTGCATTGTTTTGTTAAGCTGATATTCTGTTCCAGCGAAGATTTTATTGCCTCCTGAGAAACGCCGGGTTTACCAGCTAGTTTACTACCAATAACTATTTACAAATTAGTAGTAGAACAAAATGATCCAGGCAGAACTCTTAAAGCTAAAGCAGAGGGAACGAAAACAATGAGGGATTAAAAAATAGCTCAGTAATTACTACTCCATTAAATAATCAAATAGTCTCGACTTGTTGATAAAGGGTGCCAATTTTGCTCTTTCAAATGTATAACTGATTTGGTTATCTAATGTCTTTCAATAATATATTGTTGTGGTTTAACTGTTTCTCTTATTTGTATATAATATGTTGGATTTCTTTTCCAATGTGTGGGTTATTTTTTACACATCTCATGAGATTGGTCAACTTCCTTGCTTTGATGTCTTTATTTAAAATTTAAATTATACAAATTTTATGGAGAGATGTCAAGGGAAATTAAGTACAGTGTAAACAAAACATAAAATGCGAGAACATATTCCACTACTTAAACGCTTTGTATAGAAAGAAGAAGCATCCCTCTTAGAACATTTGCCTAGGTAATGAGGGTGTCTCCTATCTTTAAAGGGTTTTTAAATAGTGTACTATAGGTCATTTATGTTTCGTGATTAATGTTTCGCACATACAATTATAAAGTTTTCTTATGGTTTTTTTTAAAGAAGACTTATCTGGTATCCGCACCGCTTGATGATTTTCCCCTCCTATTATATTTATAATATTTATTTCCTTTTTTATAATTCTGTATGACCAAGAAATGCGACGGCTAACTAAATAAATGAATTGTAAAATGCGTGAATTGGAGGATTCCTTTAAAGACTTAATTAAATGAATATTCTTAATTTTCGGGATGCCGCCTGCAACGTGTAGTAACTGATATGGTTATCTGCTTCAGACATTTAACTCTGTTGCAAAAGTTAATTAGTCATATGAGCCGTTTTTTAAACAAACAATGTAAGCAGTTCAACAGTTTTTTCAATTTTAAAAGGAAATTTTCTGTAGTAATTAGGTTAAAATTTTCATGAACAAGTAAAAGTAGAAAAGGTACAAAATAATTTGGTAAACCAAATGCATATTGCATAATAATGATAATTATCAAATTTGTTTTATGAGTAAAAAATAAAATGCAAATAAAATATATGCTTATTCTCTCTCTCTTTCAGTCAGGTGGCGCGATAAGTGCTGCCCCAACGATAGCACGCCATTTCTTCCTGTCCATTGTCGATGTTGGTGCCTCTGCCAGTTTGCTCCCAGTTCAGGTTGTGATGTCCTTCGTCCATGGTATTGATTGTCGCCCTCTTAATATTCTTTTCTCGGTAGAGCTTTGGATGATTGTCTTCTCCAAACCATCTTGCCTAATTACATGACCAAAATACCGCATCTTTATGGGTCTAGTACTCTTTCGTAGAGTCATTTGAGCACTGATATTCTCTAGAACCCAACGATTTGTCATTTTGTCTGTCCAACTCACTCACAATAGTCTTCCATATTTTGATTTCTCGTTACCCTTGGTCATCGACCAGGACTCACAACCATACGATGCAATGACAAAAGCTGTATCCTAATTGAGCAACCTCAGCTTCAGATGGTTGCCGACATTATTGCTCTTCCAGATGGTGGCCATTCCTTGAACTGCGTTCCGAGCCTTGCCAATCTTCTCCGTATTTCTTGCCTACCACTTCCATTTATGTTTATTATTGATGCCACGTAGACAAATTCCTTAACTACTTCCAGATCGGTATCATCCAGTTTAATCCTACTGAAGTCTGTCCTGGTAGTCAAGTAAAAATACAATTTATCTAAATGATGCCCATCAAATGCAAATAGAAATGCATTTTTATCTGACTAAAACAATGACTTGGGCAAAGTCAGAGATCAAGCTGACAACCTAAAAAATTGTTTATAACGCATATAATTTGAAATAATATATTTATAAAAACACGGCCAGAGAGATCTCAACTTACTTACGTTTCTGCAAGACCTGCGGATTTTGTAACCTTGTACTCATAACAAAGTTCAACGGAGCGGTTTACTCAATGAACACTGTTCATCTACTGTATACATACAACAGCTTCACACAAAACTTCAACTGAACTATTCTCCATACTACACTCATTAGATCTTGGTTATAATTTTGTTTCTCAGCTGTGGTGCCCCATAATACTTTGTACTGGGATTTCTGAGACTGAGATTGCTCTTTATTGTTTTCCAGTTATAATGTGCTATAGTTTGATACTACAGTACATCCTACGACCTCATGTGCCGACGATGCAAGTCATTTGTTAAGGGTTTTCCAATTGGAAGAAAGGCCATCTTAGTAAGGAAAACTCTCGCGCTTACATAAGATTAGTTGAAAGTGAACGAATTACATGTCTCTGTGAATACATTAATGAAATGCTGGCTTGTCAAGGAACAAAAGAACGAAAGAAAACAAATACAAGACCATTTTTAAAAGGTTCTTGGACAGCAAGAATTGCCAATGAGGAAGGACACAATAAACAACAACAACACATCTTTAAATCGTGGGAACTCTTTAGAAGCTTTGCTGTGTGTTTCAGAAATTGATTCTTCATTATAATAGTGGTTACAAAGGAAACAAAGTCTTTCCTCCAAAACTGTACAAAATGCAAATTTAGTTTTATTTCCTCGCCACTTTATTCGATTTGCCTTGATATTTATGAGTCTAATTTGCCCTCGTGGCAGACAGTACTATTGATATATCTAATCAGGAACAATCGAGTATTTGTTTGAATGAATTTTGATAAAAATTAGAAGTTTTTAAATCATTTATTAGTTTTTAACACCATTCTAACAGAGAATTGTATGCTTAGTTATAGCGAGAATATCGTTTTGGCGCTGAAAGATGCACTCCTTTGCCTCAATTTTGAATGTAAATAATCTACGCTGCCAAAGCTATAATTGCGCCGCCAAGATACAGTAGCTGGGCGATTGAATAGAGGGGCTGCCAGGTTCAATAAAATTATTCCCGACGCTGTCTTTGTGCATTGTCCCGCACATTCGTTTAACATAACAATTTCAGTTTGTGTCTTCAAGGAAGCAATGCATTGAAAAAATGGAAGAATTAGTTTTACTGAAAGACAATATACTCTGTAAAGAAAAGGGGTTTTCATAGTCCAATAAAGGGTTTTTCATTTTGGTTCCCACAGAAAACCCTTTTAGGGAAACCGTTTCACGAAAAAACTTTTCAATATAGTTTATTCATTTTTTAGCGGCACCAACTGTACTACTGATTTAAAATTCATGAAAAATTGATTTCATGTCTATCGTAGAAATTCGGGAATTTTCGGCAGAGGTGGGATCGAACCCACGTCCTCTTGGTCCAAATTTCTGCTGGTCGGCGTCTTATCTCACTCGGCTATCCGTCTCACGATGATTTAACAAAATATCTGAAAAACTTTCACTTTATGCATAATTTTATTTTTTGAATAAATAATTATTTTTATTCAAGTGATTAAGCCGACGTTGACTCGACGATGATTCGACGTATTAGATTCATCGTCAAAATTCGTCTTTTAGTGGACGTCGATGCGACCAAATAAATTCGACATTCAGTCGACGCTGAATATTGAAATTAAAAATCCTTTTGAAAAACCCTTTTGAGACTGAAAAACCATTTGAAAAACTTTTTGCAGAGTATGTTCACATGTTTTATGTGTGATGTCCCTGCTGAAATACCCACAAATGAAGGAATATCTTCTGTTTTGCGAAGGTTGAAGTTCTATTTAAGGTCACAATGCCAGCTCAACGTTCACCGCGATCATCTCCACTTTTTTAAAAAAGCAATGGACTCATGAATACTTACGTATTATCACAAAAATAAATAATATAATGTCCAGCGTTATCTTTTCAAACTTGCCCGCACCAGCACTGCATTACTATAATTGACTAGTCATGTATAATCTACGTACACAATCTATGTACGGAAACAATTAGCATCAGATGAGATGTTGGCAGATTTAGCTTAGCAAATTAATAAATAAGCGGATTAACTGACTGATAAAATGTCAATACTTCAAATGGGCTTTGGTTGAAGTTGACGGCAGAAATAATTTACTAAGCCGAATCAGATGTTCCAATTTCAAAGCGTTCTTTTCTTACACAATCCAAATAGTTTACAAGGTAACAATTCATGTTAGATAATAATTAGTCTCTTGAGAAATTCCCCATTGCCTATCAGTACAAATACTACAAGGACAGAGGTGAGCAGATGAATTGTAATTTATAAGAGTAAATCCCGCCGACTTAATCAGGATTTCTCTGATGGAATAGCGCGAAGTTACGTGCACCTCGCAGTTTGCCCCAACGCTCCAAAGAGTAATAGGATTTGGATTTATTACCGTCAAAAATGCAAGCCGACTGCAAAACTCTAAATTCACGCGTCCGACTACTTTTTATTGCAAGTGAATGCCCTATAAAGCCTTTTTAACGTGCAAATGCTGCTGAAATACTCTTCGCGATCTTGCCACCGTGTTCTGTAATATCTTCCTCATCAGCATAAAATAGATTTTACGATTCGAGAACTCTTCTGAAACGAAACTTCCAATGCCTCTCGGATAATCTAATATTTTTCAACTTTGTTTTTCCACGGAAATGGGTTCCATTTTTCTGTTGATCTACTGAACAATATGTAACGCGAGGGTTGGCTGCGAGTTGTGACTGGTAATACTCTGAAAGTTTTACAGTTTGTTTCAGCATTTCGAGAAGCGCTGAAGAAATGGTGTATCTCATCCTAATACAGTGCTTTATATAGTTTATAGTGGGATCTTTTTTTAATGTAATTCGGTCTAAGTCACTTTGTTTTATTTGAACCCTATCCATACCGGTCTATTTAACGCAGCCAGGTACCGTGGGGGGGGGCTGATTCGGCCCCCTTATTAAAATGTACTTTAGGAGTGTGCTATAAGTGATGAAAATTGACAATTAATTAAATCAAAATGATCTACAGATGACTTTGGAAATATTTTTTTTATAAAAAAAGTTACAGCTAATTTATTTTTGAAAGTACATCAAAAAAAGTGAAAAGATTTTTTCCTAATTTTTCAATTTTAATCGAAATAATTAACTATATAATAAAGTACTGAGTGTCTGAATATTATAGTGCGTGTTGGT
>JAUYWV010027454.1:0-16803 GCA_032274565.1 Nematoplana nigrocapitula
TATTAATGTACCCTTATACCAAATTTGGTGCTTGTATCATAAAATGCACAATAGGTTTGCTATGCTGCCCCACTACTTCGGCTTTATTCCAATCGATTTTTCAAATGAAGAGTGAATTTGTATGTTTTTGAACACGGAGAATCGAATGGTTATACTTATTTTTTTCATCAGACTACGTATAAGTAGTAAAGTGTGTGTGCAGCAGCACCATTTACTTTAGGTGTCTCGTGACATAGCCGAACCGTTTCGGTTTGCGCGTCCCTTCACAACAGGCAACAGGGGGGGGGGGGGATTTTTGACCTCGTCTCTCCCTTACTTTCATTCTTGTCGGAGATGTTTGTTTTTCGGTCAGTGTACTTTATGCTCAGAAGTTGGTTGTAACATCGCATGTCGAAGGCATTGATTCGCTTGTGGTGGCGACTTATCGAGTTTATTTTTAGCCTCTAATTAATTGTTTAAACTTATAGAACGCTAAAAATCTGTTACAACTAACAAAAAGTCTTCAAAATTTTATCTGACTGTGCAGAACACCGTATTACTCTAATTACTAAGTATTCTGTATTTTTGATCCCAGTCTGATAAATGATGATTTGAAAGACGGGGATGTTTGAATTCATGTCTATATATAGCTATATACGTTTGTTCGTTTTGATACTCCTCCGAAACTACTGGACCGAGGTTTCAGAAAATATGTTCAAACACGCAGACACCGACGAGTTGAATAAATGGCTACTTTTTATTCCAAATTCCTACGTACTTAGCAGATATTTACGATTAATTAGCCGCGTAATGTAAAGTAATGGGAAAATCAATAAAAAATGAAGAGCCCTCTATTTAGATTCAATGACCGATAAAAAATTCAGCAACTGCTATCTTTCAGTAGATCTAAAGTTCTGTGAATTTAATTGATTTGTCAGCATATGAGTATATTTTATGTGGCATTTCATCCTAAATTTTAAATATGGACTTGCGCTATTTGGTAGCATACGAAAGCTAAAAACATGCTCTATTTAACCGAAATCCAAGAAGCGACATTTTGAAAAAATTAAAACGTCTCCCATTACAAATATACGGTTGATATAAAAAATCATTATTTATGAGACACTCGATACATCTATACATTAATTTATTTGAGCCTCTACTTTAACGATGATCTGGGTTTCTTCTTTTCCAGACTTTGGTTTACTACTCGATTGTGTTGATCTATAATAGCGAAAGTTTCTGTTGGTCCGTGTGTCTGGAAAAAGTGTCATAAAATAGCATGATTGTCTTTCAAATGATTCCCAGTACCGATTGGGCGAGGTGATGACTGGGATCAACATGTGACACTGTCACATATTAAGTCTTGTATACGATGATATTTAATGTTATTCTGCAAAACGTTTTCAGAGAATTTGCATCATGATGTTCGTTACTATGCATAATTTTAGACATTAGACATTGTCACTAATTAAGAATTTGGGTTGAACCTGCGAGAAACTGTCAGGAAATTGTTATAGGAAAAGCTGTGGTAACTCCGTGTATTGTTTGATTAAGCGTGTATGATAGTTCTCAAATTTTTGTTTAAATCTGTTATTTACCCTTTCTCTATCCTTGCAGCCCATTCTTCCTCGCAGAAGCAGGGTCCGGCACCCAATGCTCCCATGGCGATTATCATCGAGGTAAGTTCCGTTGGTCTAGCTGTTAGTAGTAAGTTCTATTCAAAGCTGGACACCGGTCGCGAGCCGGATACCGGCAACCGGCTGGGTGAACACCGGTCGTGAGCCGGATACCGGCAACCGGCTGGGTGAACACCGGTCACTGATAGTAATAAATTAGTTTTTGCAGCGAAAGCAGCAGTACAAAAACGAGGAGAAATTTCCGCTTCTATGACAGCTTGCAAAGTATGTACTGTATATGTAATCCAAACTTTGAGTAGAGAAAGTGAGCGCCATTTTAGTATTGTTGGAGATGTTATCACATCAAAACGCAGCTGTCTCAAGCCTGAAGCCGTTAAGGCATTGACTGTGTCATGTTGGAGAGCGTGGTACCCAGTCACTGTGAGATAGAGGGTAATGAAGAGAAGCGGACAAAGAAGGGGACAAGGCGAGAAGGATGGAACAGCGGGATGAAGATTTCCCTATGGACGAATCAAGAGAAGAGTATGGCACCACGAGAGCAGCAAGATGGTATACGAAGAAGGCATCAAGGAAAGGGTCGAACGAGAATGGAGCAGGAAGGACAGAGTGGACTACAACAGATTTCGATGTGGACACTCATCGGAGCTGAAGGGATATGCGAAGAGAATCGGGAAGGAAGAAGACGGAAAGTGCAGAAGAGGAGAAAACCTACAGCACGTGATGGGATGTCCAGCCAGGTGGAGGAAGAGATTGGAGCTGGAACTCATCAGCCTCAACGACCTGTGCAAGAAGCCGTTCGAGGGTTGGACTACTATAGAAGTGGTTCTGGAGAAAGGGCCCAGTTTGTGATCCCGCTGAACAACAAAAACAACAACAACCCGGCTAGAATGGGACTGACTGAGCAGTCATTTGGACACCAGAGTTTCAATTTCGCCAGAGCTCTCCTATCCGGTCTGTCTGTTCTTGCTTTGTAGCCATCGCGTGAGTTGGCCGAACAGACCTATACCCAAATCGAGAAATTCAAGAAATACCTGACCCAACCCTCCCCCTCCACCTTGCTGCTAGTTGGTGGAGCTAACACTCAGATGCAGGTCGAAGCTTTGCGGAATTGGGTGAGAACCTCGTATATTTATTGTGGATAGAGAAAGCATGTATAGATATACAGGTTGTTAGATGCGTATTCGCATTTCTATTAAATGGTCTGTATGTCTGTCACGCTCTTGTTCAATGTCAATTTTCTCAGGACTAGTCTTAATTGGTAGAGAATGGCGTAGTAGTAATAGTTGCGTAGCCTCTGTACCACCTAAATAATGACGTCATAAGTAGGTCATTCAAACACTGGTACGTCATAAGTAGGCCAAGGTCACGACCAGCGTCGGCCAGTCAGAACTAAGTAGGCAGAGGTCATGGGAACACCCCATTTGAACTACTTATGACGTAGTACAGTCTGATTGGATGACCTACATTTAACGTCATCATTTGGGAATTCGCATGTCTATTTTTGGGTGGTACAAGGCTGCACAACTATTACTACTTGACGAGACCTAATCGTAATGGATCAGGCGTCTGCCTCCTAAGTAAACGATTGCGTGTTCGAGACTTGCCGTGACTTAATTATCTATTTTTGAGTTGGACAGCAATTTGTGATATTTGTTCTTTTAACCGGTAATATAAATCTTGAAAGCTGATGCGGAAATAATTATTTTTTAATTTAATAGGCGTTTACGTTTTTAATCTGTGTCTATTTTTATTTTCACACAATATTACAGTACTCAGCGGTTTAGCATGTAGCAATGCAATGGTGAAAACGTTTAATGTACGCCAAATTAATTAGTAAAAGTCAATTTCTGAGAAATGTGAGATTGGTTTAGGTGAAACTTGTATGAAGCATCCTAGCATCTCTCTAAGAGGTCTGTCAGGAGGAAGGGAAAGAGGGGACTTAATGCGCGATATGGCCGCGTGGATAGTTCCCAATTAAAGTATGTCTCTGTTCTGTCAGGTCGATATTGTAGTTGCCACTCCCGGTCGCCTGTTGGACATGAAATCCTCTGGGGTGCTGTCGCTCGCCAATTGTCACTTCTTCGTCCTGGACGAGTGCGACGCCCTTCTGAGCCAGGGCCAAGAACAGCTGATCACTGAACTGCACCGGGACATGCCCAAAGTGACCAACGATGGGCAGCGACTCCAAATGGTCGTCTGTTCGGCGACTCTCCACTCCTTCGAAGTGAAAAAATTGGCCGTAAGTCTTCCAGGCATAGAACTCGCGAGTGGTAGCGTGAATATTAATGGATGGTTTTGTGATTGTTTTCCAGGAGAAGATACTCCGTTTCCCCACCTGGATTGATCTGAAAGGACAAGACTCCGTGCCAGAGACGGTGCATCATGTGGTAGGAGACATTTGTCTGATTGTTCCTTTGCTTAGCTTTCTCTCTCTCTCCTTACACACTAAAAAATTTTCCCGTCAGTTAACCAAAAAACGAATGCCAGAGTTGCTCGAAACTAACGCCATATTGCCATGTATTTATCACGGCAAATTCGAAAACTGCCGTTAGTTTTTCCCGTTAGTTGTAAGAGATAAATCTGGCGTTAGTTTGGCGCAACTCTGCCGTTAGTTGTGAGGAGAAATGCGATCCCAAAAATCACGGCAAATCTGGCGTTAGTTTCGCGCAACTCTGCCGTTAGTTGTGAGAAGAAATGCGATCCCAAAAATCAGGGCAAATCTGACATAATTTGATTGATTTATCTAGTAAAACGTAGGTAAATATAAAACATTTATAAAGTAGCAGATAGAAAGTAGTAGATAGAAAATAGTGCATAAAAATGCACATACTTAAATTTCAATAATTAATTCCAATAAATTAACTACTAAAAACTGAAGAATTATCGAATCAACTCATCTGAACAATTTTTTACATATGCACATGTAATATTCAAATATGGTTAGTGTTTAGCACGTTTTCTGTACAAAAAAGCATTCGACATTGAGGTTCAATAAATGTCACCTGAAATCTCTATAAATTACATATTTGAAATGAGTCAATAATGTGTTTACACTTGGATGTTGCATTTTCAGGATATACTGCTATGAGCGTTTGTATGTAAACATACCTAAAGGCTGATTACACTATTCTCATTAAAGAACATTATATGTTTGTATACTTATAATTTCCTCAGGTTGCATGATAATTTCGATATATAAATAGGTTAAATGCAAGTTTAGGACTTCAAAACTACTTTGCTGGGATATTTAACACTTGGAAGTAGACAACAAGCAACTTATGCTTCGAACGAGATTTTCCTATTGGATTGGTCACACCAAGATCATTAGCATATATAGCCAACTGAAAATCATTGCCATCAACAGAAGTTGTGAAGTTATTGATTTCAGGAGACTGAAGTAAAAAGGACAACATCTCACAAAATGGAACTATACAGCCTTTCTCATTGGATTCAACCACTTGCTTAATAACAGGCATAATAAACCTTGAAGAGAAGTAATTAAACCTGCGATGGTCAGAAGAAAGAGATGTACACATTGCCTTTAGACTTTCAACATCAACATCAGGAACAGACAGAAGCTCCTTAAAATTAGAAAAAAAAAACATTCAGAACCCCTTGGCCAACTCTGTGCTTTGCCTGTAAGTGTAGAGCTAATGCAGCTAGGTATTCATTTGTGATAACTGGAGTTTCAGTAGGTAGAGGGTCATCAATTATATCAGGAATAACTTCTTCTTCTTCTTGGAAGCAGTTGTCTGAATGCTTCTTAAAGCCATAAACAGATTTAAATTTTGACATACAATTTTCACATATAATACTAGCCTGGTTGCCATGAATTCGCATATGAGAGGCCATACAAGTAGGTTTTGTGGTATGAAAAGGACAAACACTGCAATTATATAAATATACATTTTGTCGTTGTGTCTGAGAGGGCCCAGCTTGAGATGAAGCCAGAGTAGAACTGGGCTGGGATGAAGGGACAGATAATGTGCCAACTGATCCATCATAGCGGGGCGAAGGGACAGCCGACGTAGTGGCAACTGATCCGTCATAGCGGGGCGAAGGTGTAGGGACAGGTGATGCAGTGGCATCTGAAGTGAGAGGAATTAACCCTGAAGATGGTCCAGGTTGGGGAGAAGCTGGAGCAGGGGGCCACACATACTGGCCATCAGGCCATTGAGGGGAAACATCATCACTTAGTAGCTTGGTGTAATATTCTAGGTCAAGATGTTGTCGCTTTGGGGTACTTTCAAAATTGCTCCAATCGACAAAGACAGGTGCCTTACAAACCACCTCCAAATTCTGTTCCTGGAGGAGTGCTTTAAACGACCTTGCAGTAACTGAGCAATTGTTACATAGAACACCAGGGATATTTGAATTGAAAATCTCGCAGACTACAAAATAAAACATGTGAAGTAATTAGTCAATACCAAATCAACCAATATAACAAATGTCTATGCTCAATTTAAAGGACAAAAATCATTAGAAATTAATTTTAACATTTTATCCCCCATATATAATAAATATTTATACAGCTACCAACCACACACAAAGACAAACAAAACTGCACATACAAATTGGCACACAAATTAATTAATCTTTGATATAGAAATACCTATTTGTTGTTGGGATAATAAAATTTGTTTAAATATACATTTTTATTTTTTCATTAAATAAGTAGTTAATTACTTGGTATATACTGTCCGCAAACCATATATACCAACGATGAATCCATTGTTGGTATACAGTCAAACTCTGTTTTGCTCAGAAGCAATTTAAAAAAGAGACCTGTTTCATCTATATTAAAAACATCTTGCAGATCATAGTTTTTCACATTGTGTCATCATTGCCACCGATCAAGCCATCCATTCGATGCTTTGAAATCCATTAATCCAACTTTGAAAGTCATAGCTGTCACCTTCTCCTGGATAAGTGGTCCAGATAGTGGAATGCCTTTATCCTGTGATGCACAAAACCAGTTGTACACTTCATCATCAATTGAATTAAGATTTGTTGCTCATTTTCTTTCTGCATCAGTATTTGATTCATATTCATCAATTATTTTGGATTTTTTTTCAGAATGCATTGAATTTGTGTATTTTTCCACAGTTAAATTGTTTAGACATTTAAGAGGGGTGGCCATAAGTGGGGTTTGACTGGAAACAGTTCATGAACTGTATAAATTTGCCAACAGTATACAACATATATATGAATGTTTGTTAATAATGAATAATGTTAATCTACTCCACCTATGGCCTATTTAAGATTTCTGACTATAACAGATTTCCGGCTTTATCAGATGAACTTTTTTGTCATATATAACGGATACAAATATAGGTTTGCTAAATTGTGCCAGAAATCTAACCACTAGTGATCACAATTACACAGTTAAGCATACTCTACTATGTTAGTTTTATAAAAATAATAACGTCCAATAGACATAAAATATTGCCAATGTGAGCCACATTGGCAATAGTCACAAAATAGACCATCCATTATATGCGGATTTGACTTTGTCTGTATATATACTTTAAATACATATATTGATAATCCTGATACTTAATAACATTCTTTAGGTATTGAGAATTTATTCTTGTGTTTGAACAAATTTCTTTGAGAATCGAGAATTTAAGGAAATAAAAACATTTTAATTTGTGCTAACCAAAATATATTCTCAAGCCATAACAAATTTCACAATATATCGAGAATTTAACAAAATATAAACAGTTTTTATGAGTATCTTCATACTTACCAAAAATCTTTAAGATAACAATAAAATTAATAATATTTAAAATTAAATTGATAATTATATAGTGAGCAAATCATATTTTTAAGACATGAACTACTATATTGTGAAACATTTTAAGAAAAATATTTTACCTGAATGACATTGATTAATTGATTCTAAAAGAAATTAGAAACCATTTTGATGGATCACATTTCCAGAAATTAAAATTAAAGTTGTGTAACATATTTAATTTGACATTTAGTATCCTTCTGACTTATTTAAAAATAATAATTATGACTGACTTGTGTTGTAAAGGATTACTGTGAAATCTAAATATAAAAATGGATTCCTTGGTAAATTCTACTGTAACAAACAAAAATGTGAGCATAAGGGACATATACTAAACACCCATAACATCCATATAGCTGCATCCAGGAATCCAAACTTAGCGACAAATCCAAAACGCCCATATTTGCAAATTACACCACACTCAGACAAGACCGCTCTGCCACTTGACAAACGCCCTAAAATCCTTGGCGTCTGGCTCGACACCCATCTCACATTCAAACACCATGTAGTCAACACACACAAAAGATGTGCCCAAAAACTCAACATACTCAAAGCCTAGTAATCTTAACATTGAAATCTTCAAAATTATTTTTTTAAACCTAAAATATTGTTTTACCTCATAGATAATAACAATTCAACAAGAGACCATTGTTTGGGTTAATGTCGATCAGTGAAGGGTAATGTCGATCACATATTTTGGTAATGGGACAGAGCAAAGAAACCATTCTCCATACCTACAAAGCCATCATCCGACCAATAATCAATTATGCAGTTCCTATATGGGCCCCAAACATATCCAAAACAAGCATACACAAACTACAAACAATCCAAAATAATGCCCTTCGCACCGCCACTGACTGCACACTTGGCACCAAAACAGATCTTCTCCACCACGAAACACAGGTCCTTCCTGTTGACAACCACAACACTCTCCTGCCCACACAGGCACTTGCAGGATTGCACAAAACATCACACCCAAACCACAAACATCTCAAAACATGTGAATACACCCACCCGAAACGCCACCTCAAAACAAATATCATCATCAAACACAGAAACCAAATTGCACATCACATTAGACAGTACAACATTGACGACATTACCTACAAACAAACCATAAAATACATTCACACAAAACACGTCAGGGACACAATCCATGCATTAACACCCAACCCAGTACTCAACACTGCACCCCCACCAATCAACCAAACAAGAGGGCACACTAACCAGACCACAACGGAGGCTCCTAGCTCAACTCAGGAGCAATTCCTGCCCTCGCCTCAACCACTACAAACACTTCATCAACAATACAAATCCAAACATCTGCCCAGCCTGCGGCTGCACACCACATGACACAAAACACATCTTCAACTGCCACACACATCCAACCACACTCACTACGTCCGACCTCTGGACCAACCTGGTTCAAGTCGTCCAATTCCTCACGAGCCGAGGGGGAGAGGACCTACTCCTCAAATAGGTCCGGGGGCAACAACAACAACAACTACTATAAAATATAGGGAAAAGACTGAATAATTTATCCCCTACAATGAAATTGAAAAACCTCCATAACTTTTAACCAAATCCAGGTATGGCCTTAAAAACAAAAATTGGGCATAAGGTATGTATATAATGATAAATATGTCATTTGTCATATTTCACCTTAACAATGTTTCCAATTAGGTCTATCTTTTATCAAGTACTAATATATAATTATGTTAATGAACATATTTTATGATTGTCAATCCCCAGTACACCATGCACTCACCTTAGGTTTTGTTGTAAGTAGACTGTTTTATATACCAACATATATGAATATCATGGTGATGAAATATCAAGGTGACAAAATGTCGTGGTGACGAAATGTCATGTAACCAATACTAAAGCCCCACTTACAAAGACAATATTATTGCCCACTTACATGAGCAATTATATTGTCGGGCAATGAGATTGTTCGTGTAAGTGCACAAACGATAAATTGTCGTATTGCCCAAAAAAGTATAGAAAAGTCAAACAATTACTCGGCAATCTGTGATTTCATTGGTTAATTCAAATTGTAAAATAGATTTATTTAATAGAATAGTAAAATGAATTATGTGTAAATTCGTTAATAATATTCATTCGTTATATATTTGCTAGGATAGTAATTAAATAAAAGAATGTCATATTACGTGCAACTGGATAATATAGGTAAATATCCGAGTACATGAAAATTATTTCAACACATAATTAGTAAATGACCCATTTGGATTAAAATTAATTTAACCAACAATTTTGCTAACTAGAATATGGTATTATATTTGTTTTCAATTTGATAATAACTTCAGTCTCTAGCAATATTCTAGTTAGCAAAATGGTTGGGTAGGTATTCAAAATATATTTAATTCTAACTGCGTTAAATTAATTTTAATCCAAATGGGTCATTTACTAATTAAATGTTGAATAATTTTCATGTACTCTGATATTTACCTATATTATTCTGTTGCATGTAATATGACATTCTTTTATTTAATTACTATCCTAGTAAATATATAATGAATGAATATTATTAACTAATTTACACATCATTTATTTTACTATTCTATTAAATAAATCTATTTTACAATTTGAATTAACCAATGAAATCACAGATTGCCAAGTAATTGTTTGACTTTTCTATACTTTTTTGGGCAATACGACAATTTATCATTTGTGCACTTACACAAACAATCTCATTGCTTGACAATATAATTGCTTGTGTAAGTGCGCTGACAATATAATTAGGCAATTATATTGCCCGTGTAAAATTAATGGGGCTTTATGGTGGGTGCTATTGACAATGCGATCACATTGCATTGGCAATATTTTATGTCTATTGACAATACGGCTTGCATTGGCAATATTTTATGTCTATATTAGTATTGACAATGTTATTTAAAAAAGTATTAATTGCCAAAAAATAACTCTAACATTGGAGATGATTCTCTCATCTATGTATGATAGTTAAGTATAGAAACTTTGCTAAGGTTATTTTAACCTTAAAAATGTTTCAATTAGGTCTATCTTTTATTTACCAAACCTAAAGTCCTAAGGCTAGTTAGTAGTAGTGCCATCATACGTGGATGCCCAAGTTTTTTTATGGCCCCCTAATTCCTAAGGTGAGCACCCTGGAATGTTCTACCCAACATTGCTCCTAATAATAAGGCCACATTGTCAATAATAGATTTAACAAATGAATACTAATAGCAGCATTCCAAACTGGTCGGACCAGTTTGGAACATTTCAATATGTATATGAGTATTCCACACAGGTTAAACCAATTTGGGTCACTCATATATTTATCAAAATGTTCTAAACTGGTATAGTGGCAGGCATTCCAAACTGGTTGTAGACTGTTTTATTTATATACCAATATATATGAATATCATGGTGATGAAATATCGTGGTGACAGTGCCAAACTCTAATGATAAATTACTATAATTAGTGTCGTTGAATTTGAAATTAGGATAAAATTCATCAAAAAATCAAACTTTAAATATCAATAACTTTTGATTTATTGAATCAATATTGATAAAATAAAAAGGAAAATGATCAGTAAAGTAATATCTACCATTTGACATATCGTTTGTTTTTACTGAGGTCACCTGAAAAACTAACTGTTAGCACCTATCTCGACTCAAATATGTATTACAATCAATCAAATAAATATATATTAAACAGTAATCATATAGATATCTTACCCTCTAATAGAAATTCATCGTAGTCATCGCTTGTAGCAATTACTATCTCACTTATACTGTTGTAGACCACTTTTATCGCTTTCATTGTGTAAAAAACTGACGAAAACGTGTAAAAGTAACAATTCATAGAAAACTATTTTTACGTATTTCAATTACTTTAAACAAATCGATGGATCATATTGTTCTGTATATGTTAATAACAATAACTATTTAAAGATGTGTTTCATCAAACAGTCAAAAATGCATTATATGCCATTTTCATGTTTCCTTATTAGGTGGGGTGTGACGAAGTCCGACTGAGAGAAATGCGTGCTATGTACACAGTCATTACAGTTTATGGTATTACAAAAAGACCTAGATTGAATAGTCGGCAGCGCGCGTAAAATTGCAACACCCGTCACCAAAAAAGTGACTTTAGCCTATATTATAGATTTTAATGTAAGCAATTTACGTCCTCTTTTTGTAAAAACTTATATTTAAGTATACGTAAGTTTAGGGTTATTGGGCCCTCTCATATCATTTGAAATTGTCGCAATCAGCACAGTCACCCCCTCTAAAATTTCCTGACCCGCTACTGAGACTGTAGACACAATATGACATATGTGCCTTTTTAATTTACTAATAAACGTATATTACATTCATTAGTATATAAAAAAAGGTAAAAACAAGTAATCGTATCGTTTCTGTTTTATGTTTTCATAATGATCGGGATAATGTAATAGGAAAATATAAATCCTGATACCAATAGTTGTTTAATATATCTGTCAATATGGCATGTTTCTCCATTTTTTAGACGATATGATATATTTTAAGGTAATATTAGACTGCTGTTTGGTGAAATATGTAACAAATAATCTAATCTAACAATCTCATTTTTCATGTGAAAGGCAAGAGGATGGATAAGGCGGCGATGAAAGGCAAGCACATAGATAGGAAAGGGCCATGAAAGGCTATATAAAGAAGCAATGAAAAGGCAAGAGGACAGATAGAGAAAGGACACGTAACGGCAATATGACAGGAAATGACAGGAAAATGAAAGGCATGAGGATAGGTGAAGAAGGTCAGTGAAAGGTAAAAAGATAGATAAAGAAAATCCAGGAAAGGCAAGCAGACAAATAGAAAATGGCCATGAAAGGCAAGTGGATATATTATAAAGAAGGGTAATGACATTGCCAAAGCGGACAGATAAGAAAGTACCATAAAAGGCAAGTGCATAAATATAAAGAAGGGAATGGAAGGCAAGCGGATAGATAGAGAAGGGTAATGAAGGGAAAGGAGACAGGAAATGAAGGCAGGAGAATATATAAAGAAGGGAAATGAAAGGCAATAAAATAGATAAAGAAGGACCACGAGAGGCAAGAAGGGCCATGAAAGGCAAAATGACAGATAGAGGGCAATGAAAGGCAAGACGAAATATAGGATAAAACAATGAAAGGGCAATTAAAGGAAAGTGCCATTTTATTTCCAATTAAAGGGCACACTCAAGAGGTCTATCCTTTGATTTTCAATTATTATGATAGAAATTACATTATATATTTTCTTTAAATTAAAAAAAGGCATATCTTCCTGATAGGGGAGCACATGTCCCGAGTGCCCCCTCCTCCCCCTAACGATGGGCCTGTATTTATGTAACTATAAATAGGTAACATACGAATTTATTCACATCCAAGCCTCATTCCACTTAACATTATTCATTTCATATTACATATCTGTTAATACTTACTGGCAGTTTGCAGGGCAAAGCATTAAAGAAGTGCCACAAATATATACTGATGACTAAGGAAAAAAATAGTATTCAACGATCGACGGTTATAGAAATAAATTATAGTAAATGACAGCCGTTAGTTTCTAACGTGAAGTCAGATATGTAGTATATTTTGATGTGCTCACGGCAAATTTTTTTCCATTTTCGTAAACTAACGCCACAACTAACGGCAGATAGGAGCTGAAGGGTTCATCAGGCATGATTCTGGCGTGAGAATTTTTAGTGTGTACTTTCTCACCCTCCTCGTTTTCCTCCCCTCTTCCACTCTTCTTTTCCTTTCTCTCCCATCTTTCTCATCTTTTCTCCCTTCCATTTTCTTTTTCTCTAATATTGAGAATGAAAGAGAGAAAGTTTTCTGTAATTTGACCTTGTTTGATATAATCCAAATATTTGGTCCGCATAACTCGTGGAAGCCTGTATTTCGCTTAAAAATGCTTTCTGGCACAAACTGGGCAAAAATAGAAAGTCATGCAGAGGTAATTGAAGACTGTATGCGAAAAGAAATACCAGAATGTCGTAGTCAGTAGTAGAACAACTGATAGAAACTCGAAAAAGCAAGTGAGTCCTAGTGGGATTGAAGTGAGGAGGAGAAACATATTCAGCCAAGAAAAGAATGTTGCGGAGAGATGCATAGATTACTGACGTGATCTTTACAACTTTAGTATACAGAGAGCGGTGATGCAGTGGTCCGTGATTAATCACTAGAGTGTCCTATGCAGTGGTCCTTGATTAATCACTAGAGTGTCCTATGCAGTGGACTCACTCAACTCTAATACCCATTGCCGAGAAAATGCAATGATTTTAGCACCATCAGCCTTTCGAAGGTCATCCAAAGAAGGTATTAATCGAGGACTGGAAGACATTCTGCGTGAAGATCCAGCTGGAAGGCTCGTGGGAAAACAAACTTTCAAATCGCTCACAAGCTGGCCTTCACACGTTAACAAAAGACCAGGCACTACCCAGCGTTCTCCTTCTCAACAAAATATACTTTCCTCATCCCCTTCAGGTGTGCTCGATTGATCCTCGGGAGGACACTTCATGGAAGCATTTACAGAACTACATCTCGACCGACGGAGTGCACTTAAATGATCCTTGGGATCCCAATAAGCTCACCTCGGGTAAGACTAGCAGGAGGGAAGCTGAGAGCTGGGCCACCCGGTGGGTGGGTATCTATAGCTAGCCCCGGCACCCATCGATGGCTCTGTTCTAATTAGTTGGAGTTATGTGCTAACTCGGCATGTAACCAAAGCAATATCACTTTCAGTAAGGGTGCGATCCAATTGCTGTTTCTATGTTCATGGAAGCATTACCGTTTTTTCTTCCATTTTAAAAGAAGCAATATTCAAGGTTTAAATAATTGTTTGAGATTGGGCGGTTTGACAAATTTGAATTCGAATGTTTTTCATTTTGATTTTGATGTCGATTACATAGTTGACATGTTAAATGTGTCATTAAGTGGCGCCCAGTTAGCATTTCACACGTGAACGTGAAATCCAGTATCCACTGATCATTTAGTTCGTTAGATAGATGTGTCTTTTGCTCGAGCGTTTAATTGTTAGGGAGAAAGGGAAGTAGAAAGAGAGATGGGGAAGGCAAGTGAATGAGGGATAAAAAGAGTTGAAAAGGAAAACAGAGAGGGGGAAGGCGAAGAATGATAATGAGATGGAAGGGAGAGTCTCTCTCAGAGAGTTAAGTAGAGAGAACAGTCGTAGTGTAACCTAAGGGTTAATCAGACTAAAGAGATTGAGATAGATGTATTTAACCGAAAATCACTGAATGATCTCTGGTTGTATGTCTGGTATTATAGTTTCCATCAGATTAGCCTGTTGCCTCAATTTTTCTCCTAGGGATATTTTTCCTCCTTTTTTTTATTTATTAGCATACTACTAGAAGTAGTATGTTTTGAAAATCATATATAATGATTTGATGGTGCATGAATTTCTGTCGCACGGTCCCCAGCGCAACCTGTAAGATCGGGCAACAAACCAAACGAACCCTTTCGGGTCGCTAAGCACTCTATTGACACAGCTGTCAACCAGCGACGAGAGAATTTTTGTTTAAAGCTCGAACCGGGACTCGAACCCACCAACCTCACTACGGTAGTCGACCGTTCAACCCACTGAGCGATTGCCTTCACTGATATGAGATCCGGTTTAGCGTAGTTTGTGAGCATTCCTCACAGAGAGTCACTATCAGCGACAATGTTCTGATGAGTTTTGACTCATCCCAACTCTATCTGCAGTCGCTTTGTTTTTATGGTCGGTAACAGCATAGTAAATCAACTCCCGGCGGTATATGAAGTCATGTCTGTTAGAAGGCTTTCCTTTCTTGTTCTACAGAATAGGCATTCCTTGCTCATCCTCATTCTGAATTTTCACTGGAATCCATAGATGATGTAATGACGAAGCAGAATGTTCACTGGAAAATATGACCTGCGTTGCGCTGATCCACCCGACTTGAATGCTAAGAAAGTGGCATTTAAAGAACAATTTACTCTTTTCTAAAAAAAACACAGATGAAAAGCTTCTCGAATGCAATTTGTACCGTAGGAAAAAGAGGAAGACTACCAAGTAGGGGTCGAGCTTCAAGAAAAGAGCATTCTAAATATAAAAAGCATATGAAATAAACAATCTTTCAACGATCATTTTAGGGAAAGGATTTTCTCAGAAAATCAATTGCAAAGTAGATTACTATATGGAAAATAGTATTTTTTTAGAAAAAGAGCATACGATGTACTGTTAATGAAAGAACCACTCTAGCAGAAAGGTACTGGTACTGTCGTGTGTGTGTGAGGAGATAAAATTTCACAATTACCACTGTGAGTGTGCTCTCAAGTAGTGTACCGGGTGTCTGTCTGTGTGTGTTGTAGCTCGTTGATCGACTACTTTTATGAGTAGAGGAGAAAGGTACGGGTGCAGGCGTGCTTTGTTGACACTGGCTGTGTACCCGGATATTTTTTGCTGTTGAGCCAGAGAAGTAGTTGTGAAAGTTTTCTGTCTAAAATACCAGCTAAATATTTGTATTGCGCAGGGTTTCCACGTGTCGTCTTACATTCGTCTTAGTCATAAAATGCCACCTATTCCAAATTGCGTGCTACGAATTGTTACTGAAAAACATCGGTGGCATAAATGATGTGTCGTTGGATTCCAGTTGGCGCAATTGAGACAATGCTTTCGTAATTGATATAGTGCGAGGGTCTCTAAATATACTAATGATCCGCCACAAGCTTAAAGATTTCTATTATCGTTTGAAAGAAAAGAGATGACATTTTTTGAAGGAGCGAGTTTATACCCACTCTATATTGGCCTTTACGACTATATGTTGACATCCTGGTCGCCTACGGAGTGCTGTCGACGAATTCTTATCACCAGGATGACTCATTCACGGTCTATTTTTGGTCGTCGGTCGCATGGAGTAAGGAGTATTCCTCATATTATACACTCTATATGGTCTGTTCGCTAAAATAGTAACAACAAATGCGTATTTTTCCCCTTCAGTTTACGAATTTGTGTGAGAGGGTGGAGGAAGAAAGAGAAGAGAGAAAGGAAGAGGGGGAGGAGGAGAAATAGATGGCGGGGAGATTTAAGGAGAGAGCGAGACAGAGGGGGTATAGGGAGAGACAGGGAGAAATACAGAGAGAAGATGTATGTATGTGTGTGAACGAAAGAACAAAAGAAAGAGAGGGAAAGAAAGAACAAAATGGAGAGAGGGAGAACGAAAGAAAGAGAGGGAGAGGAAGAATGAAAGAAATAGAGAGGGAGGGAGAGAGAACGAGAGAAAGAGAGGGGGGAGAGAACGAAAGAAAGAGAGGGGGGAGAGAACGAAAGAAAGAGAGGGGAGAGAGAACGAAAGAAAGAGAGGGGAGAGAGAACGAAACAAAGAGAGGGGCGAGAGAACGACAGAAA
>JAUYWV010027565.1:0-10838 GCA_032274565.1 Nematoplana nigrocapitula
GCCATTCTGGACAGTACTTTCTCTTTCAAGTGATGATCATGCAATCCTGCTACTAGAGTTCTTGTGTACTGAAAACATTTTGTTGTGCAGCTGTGATGATCGAGTATCAGTTGCATTTCAAACTTTTCATCTTTCCTCTCAAATACTGAAACTGAAACATTTTCAAATCGAAACCTAAACGTAACCCAATATACACAAGCAAACTATTTCAGACTCCGGAAACCAAACAAAAGGCAAACAGACCTCACCAACCTGCAAACAAAACATGTGTCCAAAACAACTCCCTATAACCATAAAACAAAAGTTAAACCGCCACAGACACGTGTAAACATGTGTCAGATTTCCCAAACAGAAACACAACACACATGCTAAAAAGGACCCGTCTCTATCTCGGCCATTAAACGTGTTTTAGAAACACCCTGACTCTTACTACTAACATTAAAAAAACGTGTAATTTAATTGTGACACCAGACTCATACAAGCTACTTTATTGCCACTCAGTTTATGTACAGGTAACTTTCACTTTCTGTGTAAATTCAACCGCTTACTGGATGACTGAATTGGTGCTCACGTAGACAACTCGTATGGGGCGATTATTTAGTCGCTGGAGGGACACCAGAACGACCGGATAAGCAACTTATCATTTAACAATAGCCCGGCATGCTATGTGATGAATCAGTTTTATAAGGCTTATTTTGTTTCACTGACCAAATATACAGTATATATTGTATATTATACGAAATGTCATGAAATTGATAATTCACAAATTTTTGACAAAAATTTCACAAATTCACAATTGTCTACGACCTTGATCAATCTAGTAATTATACAGTATCTTCTTTTTTAAGAAAAACAAAATACAAAAATAGTTATTTCTTAGAATTAACGCGAAATCCATTAGAGTAGCGCTACTTAGTAGTGTTCATCGAATAATTCATGTGGAAAGGAGCTATATCTCAGATGAAAAGTCTAATTGTCTACTCATCAGTTTGGGCCAAACTATGGATAAACGTTCACGAAAATTGTGTAATAACGAATAAAATAAAATGCTTTTACACCTGCGGCTATATTCCTTTCGTCATAACTTGTAAGATAGTTTTTTAAGAAACACATTTAGTTTGTTAATTCTTTTTCTATAGTTTTATGTATTTCCTATATTTCCTAATTCTTTTCTTATTTTATTATGTTAGAGTGAGTTTCTATGTTTGATATGCACTTGTAGAATCCTTACCACGCCTATATGAACACACGCACTATTTAAGAGAACAAAAAATCCATATCAAACGTTGTTCTGCCCTCCGCCATTATCTTTCTCCTGAGTCTAACAGCAATATATAGAATTCTATTTTCCGGAGTCCAGCCAACGGCGTCGAATTGAGATATGTGTTTTAGATGGAAGTACGGCGAGATAGCTGAAGCTTTTTGGGTGTTCTACACTGACAATGGTGCGACTGTGGCGTCAGGACTCAAAACCTAGTCATTGATGAAAAGTGACAAGCAAATTTGTTTTACTTACCCTTTGCCTTCGAGATCGTAATTCGCGCATCACGTTGTCAACCGCATTTTTACTTTTTTTGAAACTGTCATCATAAAAAACTTGTAGGAAATATTGTGGATCTTCGGATGAGATTGCATGTATAATACCATTTCAAATATGTCTTTGCTCGGTATTAACCTCCTGACCAATTCTTCACTTCGTTAACATAGAGCGACACAGTGATATTAAGTTCAGCTATTAAATATCAGGCCCGCCCGCATGGTTCTGTAAAATGTACGGACATGGCTTTACTGACAATTACTGACCAATTAAGGTATAAAATACATAAGATTGATAAAATTAACAAGCAATAAATAATTTACATGAGTAGTGCAATTCGGCGATGACCGCTTGCACCAGATCTTTATTACATCGTCAATGTTAACTGGTGAATGTGCATTAAAGTCAGCCCGGTTAAACAACTGTCTGACGTGGTACTTCGAAGATGTTTTTAGTCGTTTACGTCCACTGAAACTTCGCTTTGTTGCGACGGTTGACACTCATTGTTAGCAGAACTTTCAAGATATTGCCAATGTTAGGGTATAAAAAGTAACTTTCACGGACTGCATCCTGAATAATTTTGGCAGAGATGGTTTCTTTCTGAACAGTGCGTTTCCCCACCACGAGTTGTGTCGAAAAATTCCGGATTTGGAAGGAAAGCAGCATGCGTTGCTTTAATATTTTTCCATATATTAGTCATCATATTTGTGAGAAAACACAGAACAAGATATGGCGCTTGCAAACGTGGTGAGGAAGAAGGCCTTCTAGCTCTGTGATCAAGTAGTCGATTAATGGAATATAAACATTTCTTCGCTTATCTAATTATTATCAATAGGATGTTATTTTTAATATTGTGTAGGATGGTTTTCCTTTAATTCTACTACGATACATTTTAGCTGGAGTATAAATTATAAATTTTCATTCTTGTATGAAGGTCGTACATATATAGAACATTTTAACATATAACGATTGATTTGTTCCACATAGCCGCTTCCATTGAGTCCGTGATTAAATCTGCCTTCTGAGGATCATGGCCTATAATCCCTCCATTTGCAAATTCATCCCTTTCTCCAAACAATTTCTAATCGGTAAAACTACTACGTCTTTTAAGAAGTGATATTCTCTTCCATGCGCTTGGCAGTGGGCCTGTATCATTAAAATGAATTCCATAACAGACTTTGCCCGATGTTATGATTTATCCGGCTTTCAAACTTCTGATACAAAAAACGGCAACCATCTGTTCAGATCGTCAATACTCCATTGTTCAATTGACTCTGCTGGTACCTTTGACATACTAAGACGTAATTTTTTGTTCTTTTCAATTCTCCAATCGCTGAAAAGCCTTTGTACACATACAATCTTCTTTGATGTATTGAACGAAAACGTTTTGGAAGTAAGGTATTGAGTATATTCTGTTGAACCATCTTCAAACCGATAATCACCTTAATCGGTCTCCTCCATTAAAGCAATATCCCTTGAAATAATCTCTAATAAATCGTATACATATCATCTGCCATGATTAGTATAAATTGTGCTTTGCTTAAAACCACTACACTCTCTACAATTAAATCCAATATTAGATTGATTGATACTCATCAAAGAAAAAATCTATAATGACATCACATTTACCTAGCTGATCCATTGATCTGAATGTTAAATGGAGAACCATAGTATAAATTAACAAAAAAGCGTACGGCAAGTAATAATAAGCGTCTTTCGTATATAAAAAATCAGATTTCCCTCATTTTTAAGAAAAATTCAATTTTCTATTGAACAATTTGATAAGCGAAGAAAATGGATGACGTTCTAGAGTTAAGCTATTCAACTCTTTAACAGTCTGGTCTGGACTGCCGGCTCGGCCAGACTCTTAAATACTTTCGTAGCTAACTCTAGGATGGTATCCTATATACTTAAACGCCGATGTGACTAAATCAACGGGACTAAATTAGTTTTTCTAACGGAATTATTACATAAAATCATATTTAATCTTGTGTAAGCTCACTAAAAGGTGCGACAGTTCACCAGAAAATGTACGCCCAGTGCGTTCGTGCGTAGACCTGAATATGCTTTCTCAGTCAGACGCAATGATTACGATAATGGATGAAGTTATTTGCTAAAACATTGAACCCCTATTTTTTCTTGTACTAGATTGCCTTAGCTATATGAGGAGCACGCAGCTTCTTGAAATCAGATCTATATCAATTAGAAAATCTGTTATATCTATTTCATCTTAGTACAAATCCGAAAAATAAATATCATTAAATTCATCCATCACGCCGACAGTTTACAACGCTAACTAAAACAGTCTCAACATGCTATAAGCAGAATACATATTACACTTTGTGCATTCAGTTCAGGGCTTCAAGAAGTTCGTTACATTTAAAGGAAGTTAATGTCAGGTTCTGCGACTCATACGATAATGGCACACTGTCAAGATATGATATTAACCAAAATGTTATATAAAGACCTCTTATTGCGGATTGGATTCGACTTAGAGTATAGCTAGCCTTACGCCTCGTCGTACTCTAACTTGAATTTCGTCCGCAATGAGAGGTTATTACCTATTACTTATTAAGTTGTGAATGTCAGAAGAATGAACAAGAAAAAATGTGTTCAATACTGTGATCAATTTTTAAATACTTTCACCGCAGACTGTTAAATAGTTTCGTAGCTAACTCTAGGATGAGGAGACCATTATCTTTTTCCAACATTTTCTCGGATGAGACAATTGCTGAATTACCACAGAATTGCAATAATTCACTGCACAAAATGACGCATATTATTTCGCATTTCTGTTTGCTTCTCTGACACCAGTTTGTGCATCTCCACGCCCAGCCTGGTAATTCCAGGTCTTACCCAAATTTGAAGATCCACAACTTGTTGCAGAATTCCTGAAACTCTTCACCTCTGCCGTAGGTGCGGTTGGTTTCACATGGAAATAAATATCATCACGCGACAAAGTTTCCGAAGAAATTGGTTTCCGAGCTACCGTGTGTACGTGCAAACTTTGAGGCATCACTCATGCTATTAAAACTTTAGTCCAGAGAGTGACTTCAGTCTATGAAAATGGAGGTAATGGGTCTTCTATCGCTAGTAGCGGGTTATAGCAGCACCATTTTCATAAGGATACTTAATTGTACCTTCAATATTCAAGAAAATATGCATTACATAAATCGGAAAGATACTGATCATGCTAGTTTATTTGCTCTTGTCTATTTATATACACTTTGGGGGTCAGGAAGGCAAGCAGTTATCGATATATCCAGACGTCAGTCTTCCCTACTACTTACGAGTTTAGAGACTCAGCGACAAACGATTGGCACTTATAGATTCAAATTTTGTGAGTCGTTTTGTTCATCTGTCCTTTATATGTTTTGTGTTTTACAGTATTACTGAGCTAAAGTTCATATTTGTTTACAGTTATTATATTACGCTGCCTAATGACCCTTCTCAAATTTCACATTTTCTCTGTTTAGCGACCGAAGTTTTGAATCCGAAAATTCCGTTTACTAGTGGAAGAGCCAGTGAGTTTACCAGGCATGATAAACCATTTCCAATGAAGCAGTAAAACATGGCGATCGTAATTTAAGAAGGAAGGGCAATAATAAAATGTTTTCCATAATTATCAAACATCAGTTTGGGATTGTCTCGAATTGTTGCAAAATGATTCAGCAATTTTACTTTAATTATTATTTGCTACTATGGTAACTCAGGGTCGTAGGCTGGGGGGGGAGGCGGATTCGGACGAACCACCACTTTTAACAAAAGGCCACTTTAAAATTAAAAATAAGCGTTGTAATTAACTTGGAATTTTTTCCACGGTTTTCACTTACATTAGAACTGCATGTACATACATATAAATGTACCCTAGACGTGAATAATGCGCGCGTGACTTCAATCTACCGAACCGTTGGAATTAGCGAATTCCAGAGTCAAATTGTTTATAAAGTATTATTTTTCAGTTAAATTTCGGTACTGGCACGTATAGGAAAATATATTTCCTAGGGGGCCGTGCAAATTTTCATTCTGCGACTAAATTTGTTTTCCAGTTCCCTGCTTACCTCCGGAATAGCATAATTTGACGATTTGATGCACATGCAGTTTGCTTGTTCAAACCTATTGTGTAAAGTACATACGTAATATGCTATTACAGGCAACAATATTTTGAGTTTTTGGATCGGCTTGTATCTATCGTGGCCGGGTGATGTCAAAATTAGAAACGCAATTTTTATGAAAAACGTCGCGTTTATAATTTTGACATCTCCCGACCACCACACTCTTTAATTTGCATAAAACGCAGCGACTTTGCATAAAATGCTACATCTTTGTATAAACCGCGGCGTCTTTCCATAAAACACTACATTTATAATTTGACATCTCTTACAAGCCAATCCAGAAACTCAAAATATTGTTGCCTGTAATGGGATTCAACATCGCCATTATCTATTCGTTTGGATAGACGCTGGTAACGCGGAATTCGAGACGGATTACATTTGTCAGCAGTTTCTTCTTGCATGACTGCATATATTACACTGAAATGCTGGTCTGTTCTTAGAATGGTCGCGCTCATAGTCGTAGAAAATAAGCAGTCATTGCTACAAATGCTTTGTGGATTGGGATGATCCGTCGCGCTTCCAGACGGTACATGCGGGCGTAGGAAGCTCATAAAACGAGGGGGGGAGTTTGAATACATGAACGCCAGTTTGCTGAGACATTGAAAATCTGTCGACCAATAATAATTTTGAATCTGAATAGTTACATTTGCTGTCAATATATACGTACCATTCTATTTCCATCTTTGTCCTAATTTCTTTACGAATTTGTAATAAATAGACCGCGACGAGTAGCACTTAAATGAGCCAATAGTATTTCATTTGGAGCTGAAAATATAACTAACCATTCAGAATAAGGTACACATTTTGTACGTGTGTAAATATAATGTTACAATTAAATTTACATTCTAAATATTTATAAAAGTTTAGAATCAATTCTCTATCTGCTCTTTCTCTCTCTCTTCAGGCAGAACGAATTCACAGTACAGAAATATTACATACAACAACGGCAGTTCACCAAACTTAGCTTGACCGACTATAGACATCTGCGCAAATGAACAGGAATATCGGTCTAGTTAATCACTAAATTCCGTCATATTCATGACTAAATGTGGTCATATTTACTTTACAGGAACTACAAAATTCAGTCATTATACGCATTAACATATTAACTGACGTAAATGAAGAGGAGGAGGATGACGTACTATATTCAGAATCAAGTACTCTGCAAGTGACGCTGATAATTTTGAGGTACATGGATGCATTCTCGGAATAAATAGGTAGAATACACATAATAAAGGTGAACTCGCTCTCTTTTATACTAAAGACGACAAGGGTTATCCAGTAACTTTTACTTTAACAAATATTGTACATGTTATGTCTCGTGTCGGTCAAATTGTTAAGGTAGGAGGCCTCCAGTCAATTTGTAAAGTGCATCGAAAGGTATATTGGAGATTTATTCTGGAAACTGATGAATAATTTCATTGCATCGTAAATTTTCAATAGCTCTATTTTTGTCAGGGTCTTCATTTAATAGATAATGTTGTTAAATATTACATATTTCTATTTTGATAATTCAATATTATTTCATTTTTAGCATAGGTTCTAGAGAAAGTCACTGATTGAAAAGCCAGAATAAACTGCTTATATACAGTAAATGAGCCTAGAATGCGTTTCAATTCATCTATATATTTTCCACAAAAAAGTTTAACACAAAGAAAATCTAATTAATTAAATAAAATATAATACATGATTATTCTATAATAAAGACAAAAAAAAATACTGTCTCCAGTTCGTTTAAAGACTGCGAAAAACATTACCTACTGAAGATTGCATCTAATACTTTCAATAATTTGGAAATTACTTATAATCTGTTTCAACAAAAAAAGCTTTATCTCAGAAGTCAGTCAGTGGCAAGTTAAAAGGGAGTCCGAAAACTGAAATTCTCTCAAAACTTTCTGTACAACCATGTTTATCAAAAACCAAACAAAATTTAGAGTTGAATTCTCTCAGTGTAGATTTTCATTTTGGTAAGTTCTCGAACGATCTCTTTCAAACCAACCAATTCGACCACGCGAAGCAACTCGCCAGATGTCGCCTTTGCTCCCTGGTGCTCCAGCCATGCCTCCAGACACTTCTCAACGCGCACTTTGTAGTTTTCTTTCCCCTTGAAGGTATCTTCCACATGTTGGATTTTCTGCTCGGGTACGCGCAGTTTACGAAAGAGGTGACGAAATTCCGCTTTGTCCAGTTGGTTAATTACCACTGTCAGCATACGTTTTACCAGAATGTCTGAAAAGTAGAAAGAGAAGCAATCAGACAGAGAGTCTGACGTTTCAGCGCATTTAGGAAAGCGGTTCGTCAATCCCCAGGTGAAGAAGGGGAACAACAGAGGGGAGCACAGAACATTGTGGCAATCTCTCGCGGAACAACATGGTCTTGCACTCTGTTGGCGAAGAAACCCATAATCCACCTGATGAATGGAAAGGGAAACCCCCAGAGTTCAACAGACCGCCCAGTAAGTTCATCCTCTAAACCATACCATAGGCATTTGCACTCTGGAATCCAACACTAGCGGGCTGGAAGATCGGACCAACTTAGTCTTCCGTTTACCGAAGGAAGTCTCAGAAAAATCAGCCTGATCGTCATGCCCCATTCCAAGCGATTGTAAGCTGCATTAGGTGGTTAGTAACCATCCGCTCTATCACCTTGCCCAAGCAGGTTAGACGAATTGACCGGTTTGACTCAATCCTCCCAGCTGGTTTGTGCTCCTTTTGAATGGGTGTAACAACCAGTCTTCCAGGATTTTAGGTAAACCGACTCTCCCCAAAATAAGTTGAAGCAGTCCAGAACAAGGGCCAGCCCACTAACTTCTTTGAAAAAGAGGGAAGTCACACGGTATACTTCCTCTGGTCCGAGGAGAACTCCCGTCTTCCATCCACCAGCACCCTGGTCTTCTCGTTGTACGATGGGGATTTTCCACTCAGAGAGAGAAATCACGTCACAAGCCCAAAGGGAGCCGGAGTGTTTCTCTAACGACTCCACAAACTCTCGCCAACAAGTCCATTTGGATTCAACAATCTGTTTTCTAAGCTGGGATGAATACTTTCGCAAAATTAGAGTAAAGACTGAGATATTAGAGTAGTCCCTGACATAAAGATGATTACGACCGAATAAACGCTGCAGGGATCGCGTCCGTATTCGAAGACCACGAAGAGTCAAGAATATGCAGACGTTTTCAAAGTTCCATACAGTGATAGACGAAGTCGGTCCGGGAAGGTTTCGTCTTGACCACAGTACAACTCGGCAGGTCAATCTGGTTTTTGAGGACTCTGAAGAAGTGATATAATTCCTTTCATGGGGTCGAGAAAATTAATCAAGGCACAAGGAACCTAAAGAGTTCGCACCGTTACGTAGATCTTCTGTCAGGATCAGGACACCCACCAGATTTCTTTGCTCTGGTTAGACGCTATCATTTATTCAATCAATCTTCTTGTAGAGCAATTCCGATTTATAATTATTATGTTGGTTGTCAGGTAAATATTTTTTCACATGTAATATTATACTACTTGAAGTAATGGCCTAATAAAATGTATTGTATTTTGGGTTCTTATTTCTAGCGTATGATTGCTATGATGAAAAATGTGCTTTCTAAATATTTCACTGTTTCTGTTCTGTCTGTAATAGAGTTATATAATTGTATGTGTGGATACTTTTCGGAGGAAATGTGGTGCGCACCATAGTGATATAAATAGAGCTATAGAGATGAATTCTAACGTTAAAAGTGTAGAATTATTGACGCGAGCGGAATTTCGCTATACGCTGTGTTCTATAAATATAACAGCGACGTTTTACGTTATAAATGAGCGAAACACGACTTTTTCTTTTTGCAATTACTCTGTTACCAAATGACATACAATAATAATAATAATAATAATTCGTTCGTTAGAAAGAGAACATTTTGAATGTTTAGGGAATGTTCAATAAAATGTATATGTTTCGAATCTGAACACATTCTCTGTAAACATTAAAACTGTGCTCTTTTCAATAACTTAAATATTATTTTTGTATGTTATATGGTTACAGTGTAATTCCGAAAATAAAATGTTGTGTTTCGCATGTTTTATGATATAAAAATGGGAAAAAACAGGTGCTGCGTTGTTTAATAAAGTCTATATGTTTACTATCTAAAAACACTTTCTACACCTTCAACGTGTGCTCTTTGCACAGACTAAATATTATTTTGGTGTGTCATGTGGTCACAGAGTAATTGTAACAAGAAAATGTTCTGTTTCGCACATTTTATAGCGCAAATCGCTTCTTACAAGAAATAAAGAATTAATTTCGTTGTGTTTGTCATGCTTTCTTAAATGCTGAGTTTAAAAAAATTAATAGTCCAAAATACTTACTGAAGTTTAATAGAAATAGTCAAATGACAGTCCCTATAAAAATATAAGAAGAAACGATTCGATACAAAACAGATTTACCTGGAAACATTATATGTGGAATAATGAAAGTGTACCCCCTATGTGGATACGTAATCTATGTAAGTTTGCGATGATAATTATGTTGCTTTTCAGTGTATGGATACTGCTCGACTTGTTTACGTTAACCATAATTCACTGTAAAACAAATTTTCCTAAGGATGACAACCAGTAGAGGGCTACCAATAGCAACATCTTCCCGTTTTATACGAACAACACATCTTCCAATATGATGCCGAGAAACGTATTCGCTTTCCAAGGTCTTGGCATGTCCATCTCCCAATCTGATGCACACATCCTGTTACGTTTCTTATTGCAGTTCGTGTATATGCAGGCTTCCGATATGTTAGGATTTAGGTCTACCTTGTGCCTCGCTGCAGACTCATGGATTTTCTCAGCCTCTCTATTGATTCTATCACTTCCCTCCTCGATATATGCTGTTCATATGTTAGAAACATAACTGATTGCTATGCTGAAAGCGGCAAAGGCAGTGAAAGAAAGGATAAAAAGTCAACCTAAGGCCAGATAACAACACACTAAGGTCACCAACAGCAGGGTTTTGAAAGAACTGAGAAAGGATGTGGAGAAAGCAGGAGAGGAAGAAAAGATGAAATGCGATGGAATCCCAGTCAGAATGGTATATATAGGGAAACGAGGTAGCCGATAAGAAGGCGAATGAGGCTAGTAAAGAGAACCAAAAAGGGGGTAGAGCTAGACTTGAAGGTAGTTAGAAGGACAGTGGATAGGGGGATAAAGAATGAAATA
>JAUYWV010027787.1:0-25419 GCA_032274565.1 Nematoplana nigrocapitula
TCGCCGAGAGACCCGGGAAGTTGATTGCCATTTCGGCCCGTCCACGTTGTGGGCGGGGTCCAGACCACCACGGAGAGGCGGCAATCGTTGGTCCAGTGTCACTATCGTCGTTTGACGTCCATTCTTTATTCAAGATTTGTCATTTGAAGACAATTTTTGACACATGAATGATTGCTTGTTTGTAGATGTTTTTGCAAACAGTTCAGTTTGATTACCGTAAAATTCGTCCATTTTATAAAATGGGCACTACTTCCATAGAACCTGTAGGTGGGATTAAATATTTAAGTCCTGCTAATTAAGAGTTCGTTTCACTTGTTAACTTTGAGTCACGCAAATTATCTATCTCACATTGTTAACATATTTAATTAATCGAAACACGCGATCAAAAGGTTTTCTTTCAGTTATATACAACGTGTTTTATTGCATGTATCTCAACAATGATAAACAATACATCTTATATCTGGGAGAGACAGTATCTACTATTGACTTTTCTGTAGAAAATTATGTATGTATTTAGATTCTATCCGGATATTTTCTGACACGCTTTTTACGTTAGAAAATACTGTAGTCTTATGCTAAGATTGTGTTGGCTGTTTTAAATTTACCAAGTAATTATGACTACATACAGATGAGAGTATTCCACAGAAATCCAATAGTTATTTTTCCTGAATTCTTTAACATAAGACAGAATTCGATTTGGCAATTTATACATATTTAAAACTGTATTTTCGATTTTCTTAAGATATTTTTGCTATGTATTCAAATAGACTTTATGTAGTTAAAATAAATCTTTCCCTGAACACATACAATACTTTAAAGAAATTCTTAAAATTTGAAATTGTGATTGTGTTTACAATAATATAACCATGTTTATTAAACAGATTTTAAAGTTCATTGGTTAATATAGATTATATATTATGTACTCCGTGTGCCATTCTCTCTATTTCCAAATAACAATGATTGACCTATCGCCAGACTGTAAGACTATTTAATGATAGACAGATGTCAATTATATAATCATTAAAGTAATAGATGTCGGATTTCTGTCAAAACATCTTCTAAATTACAAAAAAATGTATTTCTATAGCAAAATACTAACTTGCAATGTAGAATTGTAGTTTTACTAAAAATAATGAATAATATACTGACATGTAAAAGAAACGCAAAAGGCATTGACTATAGTTGCAACCAATTTAGTGCTCGTTTCAAGGGATATGAGGACATTTTATAAATTATAGTCTTTACTCTGAGCAAGATAATCAAATATATGTAGTTTACATTATGCCAAATTAGAGTCATTTTATTCTCCTATTGACACATTGGCTCTTGGTTCTTTTTGTTATATGTTTATATTTTTAAGTGTGTACGCTTTGTTGGCTGGCCAAGTGCCTAAATACAATTATGTTATGTTATGTTATGTATAGTACGTTATCTCCAAGTATTACGTCTATTTTAGGTGAGTTAGAGGCTGCCAAAGTCCTATTATTCACTGCGATTCGCACGTATCTGGCAAACCGCCCACGTAAATCATTAACTTCCACTTTTTATTATAACTTTTAGATTAATGCGAAGATATTTCATTATACAATGAAACAAATACGAATATTTTAAATAACGTAATCTACGTGTTTTTATCATTATGTTCACATTCCTTGATACGATTGATACATTATCAATACCTAAATGAGGAAAGATGCGTAATTACATTTCGTATGGTCGTTATTCAGTCTTTGTTCGATGAATATTCCAGATTTTTCTTTTCGGGGAAAGGGCTCGCACTCATGAACAGGAAGTAGACATTGTTCGTTCAAATCTGGAGAAAGATAAAAGTGTGGTTGTATACATATGCTTTCAAAGAGAGCGACGGCTGAGCGCAATGGCGTCGAATCACCTGCTAATGGATAGGGGCGCGGATGGTGGTGCTATAAGTGATATAAGTTGCAGCTATTTGCTGTAATTCACCATTTCAGTTCTATATATTCCAATAAATCCTACATGCAGCTATAGTTGTAAAATTGTTCTTCCATTACAGAAATATGTCTGTTAACGAATGCCCGTCGGGTGGCCAGTGTTCGGGCCGAAGTCTACTGCAATCTCTACTCCCTCGACCGGGAGCATTTTCTCTCCGTTTTGGACAACTATCCCCTTATGCGTCGGACCATGGAGAGCGTAGCCGCCGAGCGTCTGAGCAAGATCGGTCAGAATCCCAACTTGGTGAGCAATCGGGAGGACTTGACCGAGGACCTCAATTTGGTCAAGGAGATTGTCAGCTCGGTCACCCCGATGGCCAGCGACGAGGAGGACGAGGGGGCCGAGTCCGAGTCGGAGAAGAAGCCATCCAAGGAGTCTAGCAAAGACCATCACCGGCGCAAATCGGTGGTCAAATTGGGCTTGCAAAGGCTGGGACTGACCAAATCCAAGTCCAACCTGTCGGTGGCCAGCGCCTTCGGGAAGAAGGAGCGGCAAAAGTCCTGTGACAAGGGATCGTCCTCTTCGAAGCATTCGACTAACAATGGCGGCGGAGGACGTGACGGTCAGCACAAGGCGCCGTCTGGACCAACCCAAGAAAGCCAAGTGGATATCAGCGACAAAGAGTCTTGCGTCTGAATACTCACAGCTGGGCAGCTCCAATTCTCTCCCCCACCCCCCAACTCCTCTGCATTCTTAATCTGTTCCTAACCCAACAGAGAGCACCACTATTAGTACGACATCTTGTATTATTTTCCATCAATTGCACATACAATTAGTTATTATTTTTCTCCATACATTTGCATACCATTGTATGTAGATTTTTAGATGAATTGTATTTTGTGAGATTATTTACAATTAGTTTGTGTACAATGTAAAGACATGTGCCCACTCACGTTTATCCAATACAAATTCTTGTATTTTCACTTCACTCATTATGGACTCCATTCGAGAGCTGTATTCTACAAATACAGTATCTTTAAACTACATACCTACTGCCAGAAAGTTTCAACAGAAAACGAAGATTATCCAGATTTCTCCCACATGTGATGTCCTTGTGAGTGGCGGTTAGAAAATACAATACCCTGACAAAAGGACGCTGCTCTTCCTATTTCGGGTGTCCCTGCATTATTTCTATACATTATTTAACTCGATGAGCGAAAAGAAGTCTTTCTCTGATTGCAGGCAATACATATACAAATATGGCATTTTATCTGCACTGTTTGAAGCGAAGATCAACACAATTATTCAGATTATCCTATATTTATTTTCTATTTGAATTAAATTTTAGTCAAGAGAATTGAACATGTCATAAAAATGGAACAGCATCAATATTTGCATACCCTCTCATTTGTTGAAAGTCCGTGATTAGACGATTAATTATATTATTTCTTTTAGCGCAAATTAGTGATTGTATGAGTATTGTCTTTCGATACCTTTCATATCGTCAACATCGTTTTATAATAAACTGCATTTTTTGAATGCCTTCTATAATTGAACAAAACTTCACGTCTGTTCATTAATTATACTGGGAAACAGATTTGTACCTTTGGGTGTTTTAATATTTAAATTAAATCCTTATTTTGAAATCGATTATCCTTAATATATAGTTAGTTCCAAAATAATAAGTACCCACCCTATCAGAAGTCAAATTGAAAAGTAAATGCAACTGATATACATGCAAATAAACAAATCTATTGAGAGATAACATTGTTAAACCTGAAATTATTTATAAATGAAAGTGATAGTGTTAAACTAACAAGATTATTTTATTCTCTTTCTATACTTAATAATTAAAGCCTACATCCCATTTTACTGTGAAATAAAAATATTATGATGTCATGGCAAAATCTACAAAGCGTATTACTACTGACCAAAGTTCAGTTGAATCAGCTGAGAAATTGTTTTATTTTTCTGAATGTGCACGAACAGTTTTTCTATGTCTTCTATAAAACAATTATATTTGACAACAACTATTTTTCATAGATGCTGTTTTGATCGATAGGATTTATAGTGACAGGTATCACAAATTAAAGCTATATAGACGATTGTTTCGGAACTTCTGTTCTTCCTAACCTTTTTTTACTCTTAGATTTATCGTTTTCTTTCGGTCAACTTTAACTTACTTATTTATATGGAGATGGGCCGAGAAGGGTTAAATGGCACTAATGGAAAACACACTTATTTCAAATAGCTATGAGAAGAATTGTTTTATTTATTGGTGATTATTGTTAATTAAACCATATCTCCTGTAAATATTATTTACAATTATTAATTTAACACTTTACATGTTGAGAAACATGCACCACCTCGAAGTACAAAGATGCCATGGAGATAATCAAAATGGAGTTATATGAAAAATTGGTTAAAATGTAATCTAAATTGGATCAAAACATAAAGAGGAAAGTTGACTTGACTAAATTCGTATACTTAAAGGTATGTGTTTGGGGGTATTGGAACCATTTTTGAATAGATCTTTTAGTATTCTTTTTAAATTTCTAACAAAAACAAACTTTAAACTGACAATCCAGTCCAAATGAGGCGTTCCATTGCTATATGCATAAGGAGTCCTGTTGGACGAAGTATTAAGGAACTGATTGATGATGGTGACATTCGTAGTTTAACACCAGGTGAGGGTACCATGACATAGGTAAAGCTATTAGGAGACCAATATAGCCCAAGTAGACAAGAGCTTCTTAAGAGAACAGTGCAAAACATGAAACTTTAAGTTCATTGACCCCACAAACAAAGAAGAAAATTGACTAGGAAAGAAAGTGAGAAATTGAAAGAGAGAGAGAGAGAAAATATGGAATAATATTCAGTGTGGATGACTTGAAGGTAGCGAAGAAAGTCATGAATTAATAAAACGATGTGAAAGAAAGTGCTCCAGCGTCCACTACAAAAAAATTTAATGGTGATGAAGTCAAAGAGCATTGAAACTGATAAAAAGTTTTGGAAGTCTTCAGTTTGTTTTTTGTAAACAAATAGCAACGCAAAAATAAAAGCGCACGATATTATGGTTTGTCTTGTTATTGAAATAGAATTACCATAGATTCATTCATCATAATCCAAAACCTGACAACAAGTTCTACAAATTCTTTTGACCAACATAGCTCCACTCTCGTTTTCAGGGTTGGAAGCATCATCTGTTTCTAAACAACTTGTTTACCAACTTATATACTCTATTCATACTCAATTTTTACATGAAACAGACTCGCTTCTTCGCATGAACAAAGATTCATTTAGAATATATACTTTGTGAACCCTTCTTCTACCCTAAACTGCAAACCTTTACTCGCTTCCCCAAACGTCTTGCAGTAATGGACCTTTTTAATTACTTCTTATATTCACGCAGTGTTGGTAAAATTTGTAGGGAGCCAGACATATTAAACGGCTTTGCTAAATTCAAAATATTTATCGTGTCTCTGTCAATAATCATTAAACAATTAAAATTTAAATAAATTAAAAATAATTTAAACAATTTAACCTTAAGTTTCACACTCCTGAGAGATGGCGAGCGATGGCAAGCGGTTGTGGTGAGAAGTGCCGGTCTGTCATTGAGTCACATCATGGTCCATCTTGGCGATAAAGTCCATGCACTATATAATTTATTATTTTTATTCCTATAAGTGGCACAGGTTCCGTTGGAAGGTTCCATATTCGGCCTTTATTAGAGTACCAAAACAATTCGTCACTTTTATATCTGTTCTTGATATGCCATCTTAATGAAATTTCGTAGAGATAAAGAACACCTTACGACGCAATGAAATCACTACCGACCACAGTCATATTGCATTTCCCATTATTGATCGATTTTTTGTAACAGATTTTACGCAAGATCTTCAAATTTCCATTACTGTTTCGAAGAAAGTTTTCCATATTTGTAAATATCCTAACCCTAAAACAGTCTGTCTGCAGAATTCCAGAACAATCATTAATAAAAAACAAAGAATCAGTTATTTTAAAAATATTTTTTAAAACTAATGACCAATTTGTTAACTAATGAATTATATAAGCACAAAGGAAATTGAATTTTGTTAAAATTCTAAATTTCACATAGTTATTGTAATTCGCGACAATGCCAACAAAAAGAAATTCAACTAATTGCTCCCAGGCACAAGCTGCCAAGAGAATGAGAGTGCATCAAAACGAATAAACAACTCAACACGGCACTCTGCTCACATAAAAGCAACTGCCCGACAACATCCCGCCAACACTACTACATAAACCCTAGCACAGCGCACTGCCCGTTAACAGTTAGACGCTGCATGAATGTATCAAACCTGCGCCAATGAAACACCTGGGAAGTACGCTGTCCGTCCTTACATAAACTCTAGGGAAGCGACAGGTTCCCTTGTTAGGTTCTTTTAGACACTTTTTAATACTGCCAAATCTTTAGATTTTTGCGATTTGTAATTATTCTATGAAAATTGTGACAGTATTCGATTTGAACACTTAATGCAAGTGATATTTCTTTGGTTACATTCCGAGCTAGCGGACGCGTTTAGTATATAAATTTGATACCTATTTATATTTTATATAGTTGAGGTCCGGAGAGCTTAGTGTCTTTGATTCCTTGCATATCCAGGTAAGCAGTCGTTGCTCGACTTCTTTGACTGGGTACGTTGGCTTTCTCCTAACTGACTCTTCCCGCTTTCGAATCAAGCTTCAAGCCGTTCTGTATCCTGTAAGGTCCTAGCAAAGTATCGTTGCATATGGAAGTTCGTAAAAGGACATTTCCACCCCCTTGTTGTCGTCGTGTGTGATATGGTGTCGGTTAACCAATATGTAACCATCCAGTTTTCAATTCAACGGTGACTTAGCTTTCGATTTCACACTTTGCTAAAATTATAAAACGAATTAATTTTGCAATTTTCGACAAGTCTGCCTCCAAAAATACTTTCATTGAAATCGCCAGATAATATCCACCCAATGTAATCTTTATTTGAGTTAAATGGCGCTTTATGACACCCTTAAATCCACACTTCTCTACCTGAATGCGCTTTCCGGTTGGTTTTTCGTGTACCGCTTCATAGTGCGAAAATTTCTCTCCGAATCCTTTGACTAATCGTTGCAAAATTTTTTCAGCGTCGTTCAAGTCTCTGTTTTGTCTCATAACGGAAAATAAAAATATATAATCTACTTGCAATACATTTTTGAACGCTTCTACACTTCAAATTTTAAAATATCCAATGGTATAGATAAACTATTACAAACCGCATTTTTGAATCGCATTTTTTCAAAAATTCTAAAACTCCAGTACTTTGGACACATGGTGAGGGGAAGTGCGGGCGAACTATCACTGAATACTGGAAGGATCGATGGCCGGCACGAGATATCGAGGAGCCCCCCGGCGATGCTGGATAGATGACTTGACAGAGTGGAGTGGCAAGACCTACAGTGAAATGAAAACGTTGGCACAAGACCGGAAGAATTGAACAAGGCTGTCGTGGGAGTTTTCATCATCGGCCGCCGAGTTTCTACACTGAAGATGGCACTCAAAGAAGAAGAAGAGTGTATGCGAATGTCAGCCTATGTTGGAGAAAAGTATGTCGGGAATCAACAGAAATGCTAATTGCATTAAGTTGGAACTGATTATATAGATACGTGGTGCAGACTATATTTTGAATAGGTGCTGCAGAGCACTGGCTGTCATACTACTAGAAATATTTCTATTTATTATCGCAATAATACTTTATTGTGAGATTCAGAACAATATTTTACTTTACATACTAGCTGTATGTTTTGGTTGTTTGACGACAGTTTGGCATTATGTACAGTTGCGTGCTTGACAAAACAAAGTAGAATAGTTTGTTTCTGTAATAAATGGGAAAATAAAATATGTGACTACATTTTCTGACCTCTTGATTATTGTCCTTTAGATACTTTGTGGGAATATTTCTATACATCCCACCAAAGATATCAAACGTCTACATGCTAGATTGAGATATGTTTATATTTTCATTTAATGCAATGATCAAATATTACAGGGAATAATAAAGCTTACTACTCGTATATTCATATATGCTTTGTAAATGCCTTCTTTTGTCATACACTCTTGAAATTATTAGATCTATTTAGCTTTGATCATTTCTGTCCGCAATTTCCGGAGTCACTCCATTGTGCAAAAGTGTTTTTTCTATTGTAGCAGTTTGCCAGTTTTTTCCAATGACAGGGCATTCACATGATCCTTGCTGTGTTTTTATTTTTCGCAAAACTATACCCTGTCCAATAAATGTTTTTCGTGTTGACTCTTTGTTACACTGTATTAATGTTTGAGGTCAATTAACATGTACTTTTGTTTTGCCTAAATGATGATCATCGATTTGTCTACATATTATAAACTGATCTAGGGATTCAAATTACGTTCGTCAATGTGAAGTGTGTCCTTATAACTTTACTTCTTACTTCTTTAAACGTGATAAAATTTGAAACTAAAATGATCTATACAAATATGCATATTTAGCAAGAGAGAGAGAGAGAGAGATAGCGAGGGAGAGAGAGAGATAAAGAGGGAAAGAGAGCGATAGAGAGAGAGAGATCGAAGAGAGAGCGCGTTAGAGAGCAACGGAGAGAGAGCGAGGGAGAGAGAGCGAGTGTGAGAGAGAGATAGCGATGGAGAGAGAGAGAGCGAGGGAAAGAGAGCGATGGAGAGAGAGAGCGAGTGTGAGAGAGAGCGAGAGAGACTTAGCAAGAGAGACTGAGCGAGAGGGACTAAGCGAGGGAGACTGAGAGAGCGGTGAGTAAGAGAGAGAGCGCGGGAGAGAGAGAGCAAGATAGTTAGGAAAGAGCGAGAGAGCGACGATGAGAGAAAGGGAGGGTGAGAGAGAGAGGGTGAGAGATGGCGAGGGTGAGAGAGAGCGAGGATAAGAGAGAGCGAGGATAAGAGAGAGCGAGGATGAGAGAGAGCGAGGATAAGAGAGAGCAAGGAGGAGAGAGAACGAGGGTGAGAGAGAGCAAGGGTGAGAGAGAGCGAGGGAGGGACATCAAGGGAGAGAGAGCGTGAATGTGTGAGAGAGAGGGTGAGAGAAGCGAGGGTGGGAGAGAGAGAGCGAGGTTGAGAGGGAGCGAGGGTGTGAGAGAGAGAGCGATAGTGAGAGAGATCGAGGGAGGGAGATCAAGGGAGAGAGAGCGAAGGAGAGAGCGCGGGAGAGAGAGAGAGAACAAGAGAGCGATGGAGTGTAATTATTAAAGGAGGATGAAGATCTGGGGTCTCGCTCCTTAAATCTAACGATCTTGAATATAAAAGCGACAACAACTAGCTGACATCAATAAACAGAGCGGTAACGATTGAGTGAGTGATTAGTGATGTAGAGTAGATGAAGGGATAGAGGGGAGAGAGAGAAGGGGTGACAACCGAGTAGACCAAGTTAGCTAATTGTCGGAGTCTTTCATAGACTCTTCACCTGATCATATACTGCATCAATGACCCCTTTCAAAGTATCAATGACAAAATAGAATTGGGATCATCACACCCAGTCTGATTGTGCGTGCTCGAAATGATGTCAAGTTATGCGGATTAACAATCGACAAGTTTTCGGTGTTTTGTCCGCAGACATACCCCCCCCTCCCCACGAGAGAAACAAATAAAAATAATAATTAGTTTTCATCTGAATCTTCTTTTATATAATCAATGTACAGCGAGAACGCAGTAGATGGGCATATCAAGAAAATGATTGATTTGAATTCATAACAATTACATAATGCGTGTCAGATTCTAAGCTATACTGCATATATGTTGCGGTCAGTAAAATAAAGTTGAGAATCATCAAGTGGACAGTTCGTTTTTCTGAGCCACTAACGCTTACCAAGAAACGGTACAAGCAACATACATAATACTGACACATTCTATCCCTTAATAATTGCCAATGTTGAAGTATGAAAATGCCATGAACAAAAATCCAATGATAAATATAGTTGCTCTGGGGGATGACACAATGGTTTGTACAATTATACAGTAAAATCAATACGCCAGATAGATGAAAAAAAAATTCTGTCTACATATATGCAGAACAATCACATTTCACTCTATACTGTTTGCAAATCAGTAGTTAATATATACACCACTAGCCGACTGCTATTCGAGTGCAAGCTTTGCCATAAATATATTATAGGAACACTATGTATAGTGCAGTGGAAGGGTTTAAGGGCTTCAAGAAACGCGCGTGAAGGGGCGGGGAAGGCTGGGGAAGGGAAGAGAGAGGACAGCTGATGGGTGTTTAATATAGGGTGTGTCAGAAATATTGATCGAAGTTATACTTTCCTCAAAAATATACGTTCAGCGAACACACACTTTTATCTTAGTCACAGCTGTGTTGCTGTTATACTGATGTGCGTTGTTGTGGATGTTGTTGTTGTTGATGTCTGTCTGTGGAGTTGATGTGAACGACGACTGCTGACGGTTGTCAAGTCAGTGGAAAATATTCACGCAGGTTTCATGTCATTTACAGTCAGTTAAGAGACGCGGAGAATGGGGGCTGTGTACTTGCTTTTGCAGTCTTCTCGTGTTGGGTGTCAAGCGGAGCTGCGCGGCCCATAACTACACTCGATCTCGTAGCTGAGCATCAGAACTCGAGAGGTACAACCTTTTCTAATCACTGCCTTGGTTTTAGATTGGACAGAGGCTAGAAACTGGTTGACATCAGCAATGGGAACGAGATCGAACACGATGGTCTCCTGGCCGCTCCGGTCTTGGAGACGATGGGGGTTGATTTTATATTGGCTCACAAAAGTCGTATCACCGCAGATCCTGAAATACGACAGTGGATATTATTTACTTATCGAAAACAAAAACCGCGACACTGCTTCTAATAATATTACTGATAAATGCAGTACTTCAAAATGTGTTTTAAGGGTGAAGACTCACTGCACGATTATGAGCTATAAATGACCAACAAATAAATATATCTACAAGCAAAGCCAACGGCCAGCGAGATCTCAACTCACTTACACCCCCTGCACAACCACTTGAAAATTTTCACATTTTTATTCAGAACGAAGTTCGTGCAGATCGCAGCAGAGAGCTTTGCCATATAATGTTAAACAGTTTGCACAACACGTTATAATTAGTTGTTCGTGCCAAACTTGAGCGTTTCTATACGTGTAAGCAATATTTTTATTCGTCGATAAAATATGACTTTTGGTGATTTCTTTGATATATTTATATAAATGTTGCTTTTAAATACATAAAATCGGTTAAAACATTTTGAAGAAAAGTTTTACTAAGCATATTTAGTTTAGAAACACAGAAAAAAATAAATGCATAAAACTTTGGGAAAAGTAAAATTAGGCTTATTGCTAGGTTAAACAAAGTTATGCTTCGAAAAAACAGACTATTACTTTAGTTTTGTAGTTTGCAAGAAAAGAAGACCTGACCTTATTCAGTACATTATAAATAATGTCAAAATGACGTTATCATATGGACTACTAAATTTTCATTTATAATCAATATGTATGATAAACACAGTAACATTACTAAAAGTAGTATGCTTAGCAAACACATTTTCGTTCAATGATAAATAATTTTGAAAGATTATTTTTGTAAAAACTAGCGTTATCTAATACGATTGAGATAAGGTGTTCGGAGATAATAAAAAAACACGAAAAAGCCTTTTAAAATCGGCAGGATGTCTCATAGTACAGTCGAAATAAAACAATTTCAAAGCAGTGTGAAACATCATTTCAATACTTTGCATCAAAATATCATTGTACATAGTAACAAAACCAATCCGATATAATACTTTTAGACTACCAACACTTTGAAAAGGCTCTGAAAACTAAATTGCAGACCATCAATTGGTTTCTGATATTGCGAATGTAATCAAAAGAAACGAACTTTGACCATTAAGGAAGTCATCCAGGAACAAACTAAGCTAGTGCAGCCAACGGACGATATACGTTTTGGCAACAGTGTCTCTGTGGCGATATATGGAACCTGAGTGTACTTTGTTGTATCTTATATATACATGTATAAGTCAATCTGTATGTATGTCTATATGTCTGTTTGTTTAGGGTTGCCGCCTAGACCGTTGGTCCCACGGACCCGAAATTTTGCAACCCTGCGGGTATCATAGGAGGGGGGCGAGGTCGGGGTCAAGGTCAAGGGGTCAAGAGGCTAAAATATAGCGTTAAACAGTGCGACCGCTAACAAGCCAGCAGACAATCAGAGGCCGTGTGGGCCATTGAGTCATCGATTTCACTCCGCTCTTCTCCTGCGGCGTGTAGCTTGCGGGCAGGCTAAGTGGCATTAGTACGGCTGTCTAAAATGTGACGACAGCCATAACAAGCAACTAACTCTCACCACCTCGCGCCGCACTTTCAATAGCACAGTAATTTCCTCCCGGGCAACGCCGGGTATACCAGCTAGTATCTGATATGCACGAATATCGTACCGCAACAATGACCACGTCTGTAAGCCCAAGTTGACGCGATATCTGCGCTCGTTTAACCTATTTACAACTGAGTGAATAACATCTGCACAGAGAGAAAGCATCTGCATGTCACTTCTCTTGTGAGCTGAATTTATTGCAGAATGCAAAACCTCTCAAATATTTTAATCAAATAAAAACTAATTTTCTGGAACTTTGTAACGTTACTGTATAGGTGTCTGTTTACTCTGTACAGGGCGCTACAAGAAAGATTTGTTATTGTGCACTTTAACGTCGGGTAAATCCGTAGCAAAGTGTCTCATGTTTAAAAGTACAAAAGTGCATAATATAAGGACTGATAAGTCCAGTGATGCATTCTCGTCCCGACAGACATGCTTCTAGAGAGGATAGAGGATGCTTCAATGTCTGTCTGCTTGCTTTAATCATTTTCATACCAAGTTTTGGCCAAAATCAAACTAAAAATTTTCAGCATTAATGCATTCTATACTAATATGAGTAGTGTAACATTATGTAAAAATAAAAAGTAAACTTTATCAGAATTGACGGTTTATAAGCGTAGAAATATTTATGCACCAATTTCAAAATTGGAGATTCTCGAACCCGCAATCATCTATTTAGTAGGGAAGCCTTTATCTGTTTGGCCACGACATTCTGAAACAACTGAGGCCAATCTGAAACATTTGACTAAAATCAACTTTGACCATAAGCGTGAGGGACTTTGTGCTGCATACATATACAGATAGAGTGCAAGACAGCCAGATCTTTAAACAGAGATGCATCGACACATGTAGTAAACAGCTAAAAAATCTCATGTTACTTTGTCGGCTATATGGGGATGTCACATACAACCAAATTCTCACCCCGTGTCGTGTATTGGAACCGTTCCTTTGGGACAGTTACATCGGTGTGCATTGGTAGTATTCCGATTGCAGCCAAACAGACACTGTTCACAGTTGAATGCGACCTTTTTCGACTTGACCGCCCGATTAGGTGATACTGCAGTTAGAATACCAATTCACTTGAGCAGTTTGTTAAATATATTTCAATTCTTAAGTTTAAACAGAAAAATAATAGCCGGTACATATTGAAACATATTAATTTATTGCAACATGTTTCGCTTAGCATTAAATATTTATTATTAGTCATCCCTCATCCGAAAATACATAAAGGAACAATTAGATTTGAACATTAAAATAGATAAAATAATCTAGCAGATTTGTAAGTATGTTTTTTAAAATGAGAAAGTCATTTAAAGTAGGAGGATAACAACAAAAACATATTAATAAACATTTTTAATATTCTTTCGCCCGTATCCTGCTAATTATAATTACTTAGATTTCTCTAATTCATATGTTTGAAGTTCCTCATAAATTTTGCCATACAGCATCCAAATTGTGTTTTTTAAAACACTGAATTCAAATTAGTTAGCTTCACTGTAAAGCTTTTGTTTGTTTGAATAGCAGCAGTACAGCGCCATTGACAGACATAAGGAATATTACTGGAATGTAGTGTTAGAAGATTTTTCATTTTTTTAAATTCATCTACATTCATTTATGAATACATATTCATTGGAGATCTAAAACCAAGTCCTATCTCGTAGAGCAACTCTGTTAAAGCAAAACTTTCAATGAAATATGTTAACTTTGTCAGGTAAAAACAGGTTATATTTAAAAAACATCCTACGGTTTTACTTTACTACTAATAAATATGATAGTAGTATACCTCGGAATTATTAAGTAAATTTGGTTACATTTCAAGAGATGACCTATACAGTAGTTAATTTATGTGAATAGGCAGCTTTTAAGCCATTGCCCCCCTTGGGTTGACCCTGATTTTATTCAAAGAAAGTACTCAAAGTACTCTCAACGTATTTCTGCTCTCTGCTTTTTCCTACCAAATCATCAGCATGAATTATTTACTTGAAAATTTGCTTGATTCCTGATATGTTATTGCCTTATGTATCCCCTATAGTTTCAAATAAAAATTAAAAAATTCCGATTCTTTTTAGAGCCCGTTTTATTAAGTTTATAATATCACTAAAGAGATGAAAAGTATTGAACGCCACTGTATTCCAAACACTTTAACCCACCTGTCATTATTCTCTGAGCACAATATATGCAGTTGTTTCTGTTCTCTCTTATTAAACAAACATTTAGTTAAAACAAATAATATTTCGCAAACCTTATAGTTAACTATTTTTTACAGTTAATGTACACAATAAATTTATGGCACAGGGATGGGAGACTGCACAAAAGAAATCAAGAAAAGAATAGCCCTGGCCAGGAAATAGTTGGTCAAATGACGAGAATATGGAGAGACAGGAACATAAAAAATAATTTTAAAGTTAAGATCATGAAGTCATTAGTGTGGTCAGTTTTCCTGTATGGAATGGAAAAGTGTACGATCAAGAAGTCGGGCAATCAGAGGATTGAGGTTCTGGAAATATGATGCAGGAGAAGAATGCTTGGTGTGTCTTGGCGGAAACATCGGACAAATTAGTCAATACTAGACGAAATGCAAACGACGACGGCAGCTAGCTAGCTAGATAGATGTAAACTAAGGGTTCAAAGCTACACATTTTGTTTCAAATTTTGTTTTACAGCACTGTACAGTAATGTAGTTTCTCTTATGTAATAAGTCGTATACCTTGCGAGGCATCCTCAATGCAATAGCGTCTGCTTCGATCTGTTTTGAAGCCAGGATTGCAGATGCATTCATAAGTGCCCCAAGCATTTCGACATTTCCCATTCTTGCACATACCTTTGTCTTCACATTCGTTCCGATCTGAAGTAAGAAAGATACTAAAAATGAAACTGATTCTCTTGTACAGATTCTTCTATGGTTTGTCCGTTTTTCTTTCAAGTCTCGAAAACAGAAGTAAGAAACATTGTGAAATATATAGGAGAAGAGAAAAAACTAAAGCAGCAAGGATCCCCTTGAAGACAATCTCAAATCTTGAACCTAAACAATATTGAAAATTTATCAACATTATTGTTTCACTTATGGTAAAGAAGTGCATGGTGAACTATTTTAAGACATATTCTGTGCAGTATAGATTTTGTACCACCAAGAGGACGATTTGGCATCACTGCAAACTTACCGTTACATACGGGTTGTCCAGCAACATAAATTAATGCAAATCCTGTGTGACAATTGCAACTATAACTGCCAGGTGCATTGATGCAGGTCCCCTGTGCACAGATTGTTGGGGTTTCAACGCATTCGTTGATATCTGCAGCACAAAATATCATTTACATAATAAAGAGATCGAAAATGTGAAGGCATGTGATATGGACTGATGAATTAAAACAGAATCTTTCGGTTCAGATGATCAATGCCCGACTGACCCGCAGTCAACTAAATGCTGTTACTCAGATTATCAAAAGCTTACAGTTTAGCATACACCTTTCCCCATATATGATAAATTTCTCCTGCCGTGGTACAGGTCAGGTCTGTAAAGGATAACAAGCAGTAACCCGACCTTTCTCCTATACCAACTGTGGGGGATAAATGTGCGAACTACTGATTTAAAAAAGAAATTATGTAAAACGCGTGTGCTATATATAGTTCGCAATGTTACTAATCACTCGCAATATGGTATAGTTCGCAATGTTACTAATCACTCGCAATATGGTATAGTTCGCAATGTTACTAATCACTCGCAATATGGGGTGTAATTGAATTGCTGTCTCCATTTACATGAAAAGATTACTTTTTTTTGCTTTTTTAATAAAAATTTGTTGGAAAAGAAGAAAACAAGATAGGCGTAGCGTTTATCTGCGTAATCCATCAGCGCGTTCTTCGCAGTGAACCATCTATTACCGCTTTTCTATAATGAGCAAACATCTATAAATCAGCAACATAAACGAAACTCATGCGCCAACAGAAGCACAGTCATTTGGCAATAAATCAATAGAACTAAGTGAACCAAATAACAGATACAAGACAATTTGAATGTGAAGATAAGTTACCAAATTAATCAAGCAGACAATTGTTCTGGTTTTCTGCGATATGTTTCCTGATTAAACTGAACACAAGTGTGCCAAACAAATTCTTTGTTCGAATCTTGGTGATTTCACTGTGGCGTTAAGTGTATTTTACCTCTACGTAATTACACTGAGATTGCATATGAAGAACATGAATACAAAAATGACGGAAAACTAGTTAACCGGAACCTGTGGCACCCATATGAAAAAGGTTTCTAGGAGGGGATAGCGAATACAGTATACACAAACAATTCCCAGGTTTGTTTAGCTTTCGACATGCCTCATAGTAACATAAGCATTTCCCCACAATTCATTTAGCCTAAAAACTAATTTCAGAATGCAAACCTTCATATGAATCACAAATGATTCATGAATTGTAGAGAGTATTTTGTGAACTATAAGTATGAGCGTACGCAGACAGATATGCGGGTTGGATAGATGCAACGAAAATGTCATTGCTATATATGATAATGCATTACAAACAATTATTCGAAAAATTAAAATCGTATGTTTGACACGCATTTCCGGTTTTGCAAGACGGAAGCAAACAAATTAACAATTTGTCCTGCACATGAAGATAGATAAAATGTTCAATAAGCAAGCCATTTAAATTGATATATTGTGTTAATCTCAAACGAATTATCTGAACGAAACTGTGGAAATCCATGAAAATAAAGAAGTCAAAAATTACACAGCTGCCTCGAATTAATAGTAATGTATCCGTTCGTGTCTATGACAATATTATGTTATTGTTAAAATGATGTTGAAAAAGCGTCTTATATAGTTATGTTGCTCGACAAATTGTATTCTAATACATTAACGCGACACATTTTGTTTTGTAAATATTCATAAATACTTTAAATAATTTGTCATTTGTTTACAATTTATAAAATAATTTAAGCGAATCAATTATACTACTCTTTAAATCTGTTAGTAATATGGCCATACACTCAAAATTCTTATATAAATAATTATTTAATTACGTTTAATTGGGAAACCTAAGAGTCATTTACAGATTTTATAAAAAGGAAAGAATTTTAAACTAATTTGTACAGAATTCAAAATAAAGAAGTTTTTATAATTATTCTACTAAAATAAAGTTTAGTAGTATAGGACAACGGACAGAACAGAATGTCGTCGGTATGAAAATAATATCATTGATTTCATCAAATCAATGTGACTGAAAAAATGTAATTTCATACATCAAAGAAGAGACCTGGAACACAATACGAGAGAAGTTAGTCAACCGATGTGCTCAATAAAACAAAGTAAGTAGACATCGATCATAGCGAGTTTATTTTTGACACATATGAAGCACTAGCTAAATAATTTACAAAATCACATGTTTTTAAAAACTAAATGTCTGGTTTTCATCACTGCAAAATACGTAGTAACACTATACGACAAGCGCTCTTTAAGATAAAATGGCTACTGCGGCTATGGACAATGGCGGACTGGGCCCAATACTTGTATATCAACAAAAAATGGTCGTTGTAATTCTTTACGGCAGCTTTTATTCCGTTTAAATACTGTTTACTTATATCGCTTTCGTTTTTGTACATTCTGTGATTTCGTTGATTATAGGAAAATAAACTATATTTTGTCGGTTAATAATCAAATTTTAAAGTTCCTGGTTAAACTTTGAGTAAAAACAAATATTTTCTAAGCAAAAGCAAATTAAAGCGACTGCTCTGTTATATGAGTGTTGATTGTCTACGAATCCTTACTATTGAACTTTCTCTCAATTGCTACGATGATACATAGAATGCACTAAATGCGCACTTCACCTTAGGGAATTTATCATATATGTTTCGAGGGGAACTTGCAAACAGTTACGGAATTAAGACTTATCTAAATATATGAATATACTATCTGTGGACACGAGTCGTGTTTAATGCATACCAAAATATGTCATATATTCAAATCTACTACATGAGAGAAAGATTTGTTTATGTTACAGAGAACGAATTATAGAACAAAGTAAAGATGAAAGCAAATACTGATAACATTCTTTATTTTTTACAAACGTTTTCGACTTTCAAGCATCCTTGTCAAGCAGGTACTAAAATGGTTACAGTAATTGAGAACACAGCTATAAATCCGACGAAGTGAGAATCGATATTAAAATGATTACAACTAAAAACAGGTTCAAATTTGACGTCGTGAGAATTGATATGTACAATAATCCAGGAACAATAATTCTTGCATTAAACACCTTACATAGAAACGAAGCTCCATTTCTGATCAACTGTTGGTTTGAAGCAGGGTTATAGTCCCGATGTATAACGCTTCAACGATGGATTCTCAATCCGTCGGATTTTAACCTACATTTTGTTCTTAACTGTAATAATTTTAGTGTTGATTTTCATCCGCCAGAATTATCACTGTGTCTCAATTGCTGTGACCACTTTAGTACCTGCTTGAGAAGGATGCTTGTGCATCGAAAACGTTTGTAAAAAAATAAAAAAATATTTGTGTAATTGATTAGAATGTGATAGAAAGTGTATTTACTCAAATGAAAGCCAGAATGATCTTCTATCAGTTTTGGCAATATTTTGCTATATAGTGAAATAACGAGGGCAAAGAAAATTTACGAAGTTTAAAGAGAAACAACAGCACCAATAGGTTGGACAACATTTAATCGCACATGTTTCGCTTATGCAACAAGCATCGTCAGCGGGGTATTTATACAGTGGCGCATCTTATTTTTTTTAAAGTTTTTCCTAAGTTAATTGTTTGTGGACGTTTAAGTATGTCTTATACAGTAATTCTCTGTCTGTATGTGTTTAAATTGTCTATTTTTTCAATTCTGTATGTACTTTGTCCCTCCACTTTTAAATATTGTGACACGTTTTGTTGTGCCTGACCAATCTGTAAATATCCCGCTGACGATGCTTTTGTATAAGGGAAACATGTCCGAATAAATGTTGTCCAACCTATTGGTGCTGTTGTTTCTCCTTAAACTTGGTAAATTTTGCTATATATATATGGCTTTTATACTGAACTATCTATTACAAATTCAACAAACATCGTTGATTCATTTTAACTGAATATTTTCTAATTTTTAAATAATCAAATTTACAAAATTAACACGGTGTGTTTTAAATGAGTTCTTTTAAATAGTTGTTATTTTAGTATGAGACCCTTTTTCAATTTTTCACGGTAGAAATTATGGACCCAGTCCGCAACTGGTTTTGGATGATAAATAGATACAAATATATTTTCAAACAGGTTTTATTATTGTGGGTTTTTGTTCGCCAAACTTCTTCCGCGAAAACCATCAATGAATGAAATTAGTGTACCCTCATAGGCGTTCTAAACAGAGCTTTCAGTGTTCGTGTGACCATACATTAATATACGACTATAGAGTTGTCCGAGTTCACGGCCGACCAGACACTTCGACCTAGTTTTAAAGACACCACTCATAATTTGCTGGCAATGAAGTCCTTTGGTGAACTGAATTCACACAATTAATTTCATTTTCTGTCAGGAAAGGTGTTAGTGTTTAGATGAGCAAGAAAGGAAGGGAATATACTGTATCTCCTGCGCTTACCTTGACAGATCTTTTCATTGGCTACTCGTTTGTAGCCACTGTTGCAGATGCACTTATAGGAAGACCCGGCTTTTTGACATCTGCCATTTGGACAGAGACTGGAACCATAGAGTGCGCAGAACCTGTCATTCTTAGGGATGTTTGTTTCTACGTTGACTTTCTTCGCTTCATCTGCAGCATATCCTTGTCCTGAAACAATAGAGTAAACTTTCCAGCCTGATTTCTATTTGTTAAAAATAAAAATTGCAATGTAATAATTAGAACGAAGTTCTAAATATACAGTATATTGGCTTCCTAATTTCCAGGAAATCTTTAACTTTAATTTTTTTTTCTACCCTACACGACATGGCGGTTGATCGGTGAATGATTGTCCTATATGTATCCCAAGTATTGTAAACATTTATGTAGCAGTTCGTGCAGGATGTATATGCTACTTTTAACAAACAACAGATACAGATAGTCATATTCCCTCCTAAAAACTATAGATTTGTTTGTCCGTATGTTCTCTGGGTATTGAATAGGAACAGAAACTTTTGGATGCATAGGCTTCACTATGAAAGACAAATTTGCACTAAATATTTTTAAATTAAAAAAAACATATAGGTGATTTTCTGTATAAAACGGTTACTCCACGAAAGGAACAATGTAAACCTTTCACTATAAGTCGTATTAAAGACATCTATAGCAAGCGTCAAGTAAGACGATTGACTCAAACAAATTCCATAATTTTATTTTAAATCGTGCTATTATTGTCTAGTGCTAAGATACTTTACGTTGTATAGCATAGTATGCTTTGGCGTGCAGGTATCAGTACAGAAATTGGTTAATCTGAGGTCGGATTGGTTCTTGTAATCATAAGTCAAAGAGCAGTAGAAACAGCAACTTCCTGTAATTATCTTAAGTAGTAGGAGTTTGGTTGGATCTAGCCCTAGCAACGACCTAGTTAACCTTAGCAACCGAAAGTAGGTGAAAGTCGTTTCTTAGCAACGAAAGTAGGTCAAGGTCATTTTTGGGAATTCCCTTAGTAACTGCCTAGCAACGAAAGTAGGTCATCCAATCAGAGCGTAGTACGCCATAATTAGGTCAAGATCAAAGAGGAGGGAGGGGCCCAGTGGGAAAATTTTCAAAATTTGAATTTCACCTTGACCTAATTCAAAATGAACTTGACCTACTTATGACGTACTACGCTCTGATTAGATGACCTACTTTCGTTGCTAGGTAGTTACTAAGAGAATTCCCAAAATGACCTTGACCGTCGTTGCTAGGGCTAGATCCAACCAAACTCCTACTACTATCTTACATACAAACGATTCAAAATCTTCCATAGATTTCTCATGTACGTTTTCCTGCTGAACAGTAAGTCCTAAATTCTATATTGTCACCGCTAGGCGTAGCAGTCTCGTTTCATCGATAGTCTGGAGCCTATGCCTACCAAAAGCAACAAGCTTAACTTCAGCAGCTTTCTTCAATCCCTCCGTTAATTCCTACCTTTATTTCTTTTGAAAGGTGAGACAGTTTGCTTAAGCACCGTTGTTCAGATAAGTGTTTTGAAGCAAGGCTTCAGATGGCTTTGTTTAGAAGATATAATGTGACTTTAGCCGTCAGACTTCGAATACTCTCAGAAAACGTTCAGACATTGAAAATGGGAACACTAAAATTTGTCAAAGTTGTCAAAGGTTCATCTTCACATTGTCGTGCAGTAAGACGCACATCAGCCTTCCGTTGTATTTGTATTCCAAAAGGATGTGTATTTTTAGATTTTCATCAATGACGCGTTTAAGAGACAGGATACTTACTACTAAGTATACGTATAACCGAGTAACTATGATAAATATAATTAAGGCCGAGGTATGCGCGTCTCGTTTTAATATAACGAAACCTTACTTCTTCCCGTTTGCATCCAGCTACAGTATAGTGGGAGCAATAATATTAATCATAGGCTGGTAATGTTAACCAGGAGATGCATATATATAGAACTGATTGCAAAGATAACGCTATAAAAGTTCCTAATTTGGCGAACGATCAATTATATAGTGTAATTCCGAAAGACGGCCGATATATATAAAAATAAAAATATGAAAATACTTTTTAATAACCGTTTCGTCAAGAGCTTTTTTAAAACATCAACCAGTCGGACAATATGTCGAACCAGGTCTAATCGGTTCTACATTTGGATGAACGAATATCATTAAACAAAAAACATTGGATTATGTATAGACCACATAGAAAACGTTGAGCCATGAAGAAGTTCATCAGAGGTTGATCACGACTTCATGGTAGTAATTTCAACATAATATAGACCACTAACCTGCGCCAATTATGGAAACAATTTGTAAGTACAGAAGTCTACATAGTTCGGCGTAAACCTGTTACTCTGTTTAAAATGATAAGTTTGAAATATATGCAGTAAGATGATAGTGCGGTTAAAACTACTAAATTAACTCTTTTAATAAATAGACAGTCGTTTCACTTACTTTTAAACTATACTTATCGCCATAAAAAACAAACACCCCATTTTTTCAAAACTATGACTGAATCACAATGTAGATATGAATCCATTTCGGACAAAATCTATTTTGAATTCATAGCTAATATTTGAATTCATATATATCTATTCCTAATCCCTATTCTATGCTGCCGTCTGTTCGATTGACTAGTCTTGACGTCGTTCATCATGCATCTGCGAAAACAGAGTGAAGATTTCACGCGAAGTAGAATGATTGGAATGCTGTAGTCCGGTCTCAGACTATACGAGATGTCGCTAATCACATTGGCGTCGATAGGAAAATGGTTCGCCGTTGGTCGATGCGATATCAAGAAAATGGATGATAAGTTTGCCGAATAAGCACTACGCCGACGTCTACATTTCTCAACCCGATCGCTACGGTAAAAAATGCAATTATGCGGAGCGGCATTACTTAAACTTCACAACATTAGTGATCATTGGCGGTAATCTGTCAAGAGAAAGATATGTTCACTCCCATAATGGTCGCTTTCACCGGACCCTCTTTTAATAACGTGATTATACTGGGCCTTCCCGAACTCGACCCAAATGAAACCACTTCTGAACTAGACCTGGTTAACCCACTGTGCACAACCATTACCGGAGAAACCACCCCCTCTCTCATCACTAGCGCCCACCGTCTCGGAAAGAAAGGTAAAAAACCCCGCCCCATAAAAGTAGTTTTCGCCAACAGAAATAATCGCGACAATATCCTTCAAAAGTCTGTGAACGTACTGAGAAATCACAAGAAATACAACAAAGTGTACATCAAACCGGATCTTTGTGAAGTCGACCGAAAGGAAAATGCACGAATTTATCAAAAATTTCTGGAGACAAAAAGGACTAAGTCAAACTGCAAGGTCCAGCTATCACGTGGAACGCTTTTAGTCGACGATGTGGAAATAGACCGCAGAGATGCTATTGGTAATTTTCGTGCCTAACATCCTCTCTGATAAATTAAACTGTCGTCACAAACACCACCGCAACCCCCTCCCGCTCATCATTCTGGCCAATGTTCGTTCTGCTGTGCATAAAATGGACCATATCCGTGCAACGATCGCCTCAATGAAATGTGACATATTTATTGCTACTGAATCTTGGTTGAACATTAATATTGCGAATCCACTGATCCACGTCCCTGACTGTACCATATTCCGTGATGACCGTGAAGACCGCCGCGGTGGTGGCGTCTGTGTTTGGACTAACTACCATTTCTCCGCCCTCCAGTACACTCCGAACAACCCCCCAGACTTTCTGAACTCAGTGTGGCTCATCATCAAATCTTGCAAGCTCATCATCGGATCCATTTACATCCCTCCCAACTACGCGATTTCTCACCAAACCCTCATCCTTGATTACCTGACTTATACCTGTGACAGCCTTTTGGCAACCTATGCTAACTTCGATCTTATTATCTGCGGTGACTTAAACCAGTATAACTATAACCCCCTTCGTACTAACTTTGACTTAACCAATCTTGTTTGCGAACCAACTCGTGGAAACAACATACTGGATCATGTGTTAGTCAGTTCTTTCCTCCTCCCGGACTATACAGTGTCCGTTTCCGCTCCGATTCACTCATCCGACCACAACGCTATTCAAATTAAACCAACTCACTCGGAGCGCATCACCCGTAACTTCACTAAAACTATATTCGACCTACGCCAGCACCACGTTGATGCTTTTGTGAACATGTTATCGGTCAACTGGTACAACTTCTATAACTCTCCTCACGACGCTAATATTAAATGTACCCAGCTGGAAAACCTACTCCACTACTGCTTAGATAATTGCATCCCTAAACGCGAAATCCTAATGACTACAAAAGACAAGCCATGGATAACGCCTGCAGTGAAAATAGCCATACAGAACCGTTGGAATGCTTACCGGTCCCGAGATTTCTCCTCATTCCGTTATTGGAAAGAAAAGACGCAGGAACTAATCGTAAGTGCCAAAGTTAACTGGGCCAAAAGAGCGCAAAAGGACGCTAAACAACTGTGGAGCATCTCGAATGAGATTCGAGGTGTTAAATCAACTGATCCCATCGCCACTCTTTACAACTCATTTCCTACCCATATGGACGCTGCTGAAGCAATAAACAATCACTTCTCCTCGGTCCACCTGCCCCATGTTGGGTTCATCCTTCCCACAGTGTCCCCCAATCCGGTATCCTGGAACCCCAGCATCTCTGTCCGCGATGTAGAAATCGAACTTCAAAAACTAAACCCAGCAAAGGCTCCTGGTAACGACGGCATCCCAACTATCCTTTATAAATCTGCGGCCAAGATTCTAGCTGGGCCTCTGTGCCATCTGTTTAATCTCTCAATCTCTGAGAAGAAATTTCCGTCTAGATGGAAGCACAGCATTATCTCTCCAGTACCAAAGAAGCCTAATCCAACGATCACCGACATTCGCCCCATTTCACTATTACCTGTGCCTTCAAAAGTCTTGGAGAAGTTAATCTTCCGATCGCCTGACATCCACTCAAAATTTACCCAAAACTTTGGCAAATCTCAATTCGGATGTGTTCCGGGTTCATCCACCACTATTGCACTGCTCAAGTTACAGCATGACGTGGCATCTCTCTTGGATAAGAAAAACGTCACTGGTGTGATTCTCATGGCATACGATTACTCAAAAGCTTTCGACGTTCTCGGACATCACATAATCTTACGCCGCCTATACGATGCTGGTTTTCCCCTCGAATTCATTACTTGGTGCGCCGATTATTTATCTGACAGACAGCACGCCACTAGAGTCAAAGACCGAGTTAGTTCTCCCCTTCCAGTCACATCTGGTATCCCTCAGGGATCCGTGCTGGGTCCAGCGTTTTACTGTTTAGCCGCAGGGAGTCTTGACGTTATCCACAGTTGTTCTGGAATTATAAAATACATCGATGACACGACCATTTACTCTCCAATTTACGCTTATGAAAACAGCACTCACTACGCTCTCGACGAACACGAACACATGGTTCAATGGTCCTTTAGCAACGAACTGCCACTGAACGCTGATAAATGC
>JAUYWV010027788.1:0-16785 GCA_032274565.1 Nematoplana nigrocapitula
TTGATTCCAAGCTAAATCAATAAATTTGAATTCTGCAAATGCTGCGATTACTAAAGCTATACGGGTAATCCTACTTGTATATGCAATTTGTATATTGTCATTGGCAATTCAAATCACTGTTCGTTGGGAATTACTGTACTTGCGAATAAATAGTTTGTTTTTGATGTCGTCAAATGAAGTTATTTTTTAATCACTTTGCATTCATTTTTAGCAATGTTATTACTCTGGTAAGTGTTTACCATATTGCTCTAGACCTTTGTTAAATTGACTCTCGTAAATCAACAGCTGGTCTTCTGTTGCCCGGAGATTTTATATCTTTGCAAGCAATTAATAAATTTAACCAATGTACATAGCAATGTGACCAATGGCCATGCTGTTACATTTAAAAGAAACGGCCCTTGGCTTCATCATAACCTGTCAACAAAACCTGCGACAGACCTCAACACCAAACTTCCAGAGGCTGTCGGTTTCGTTTTTGGGAAGCGCTCGAGCACTGTGTTTCACGGATGCGGGAAATGCAAAAAAACATGTTGAAGCAGGGGCGCACGAGGAATTTTAATATGGCGTCATGAAAACGTCGCTCTCCGCTTTATCGTCTCTAATGACAAATTTGACAATTTGAGTTATACAAATTTACAAGATAATTTTATTAACAAAGACTGGGAGTATACAATGACTTAAAAATATATGCAAATGCCATTTCCCTAGGCGAGGGGGCTGGCTGTGGATCCCAAATTTCCCTGCCCAACTCTAGTACACGACTAGTTTCGTCCTGATTGGGACTCCTCATGTGTACGCAAAAGAAGGCGAACCGCAGCTTGACTTACTACTGGCAAGTCAAGCCAGAAACTCCTGATGAGTCCGAATCAGGACGAAACTAGGCGTATGCCTTTGAACTTCAACTAAACCGTTAACGCAGTGAGTGGCGCTCACCTGTATCTTCAATACTAACTAAAGCTGTCGGATCTTGCGCGGCCCTGAAAGAGACAGTAATGTTCAGTACCTGGTATGTCGACCTTTCGCCTCAATGACCGCCCTGCCCCGTCGTGGGACATTGTCGAATAGACTGTCAATAACTGCCAGTGGCAGCCGTTCCCATTCCACCGCGACCCATTGCTCGAGTTGTTGCAGGTTCTGAGCTGTCTGGGGTTGAAAGTTGATTTGCCGCCCAATCCAGTCCCGGACCTGCATCGTATTCCGGTGGTCTGGAAGAAGTCTTGAAACCAGGGCAGCTCGGTGGTCATGTGCATTATCCTGTTGAAAGATAAAGTTATCAAGCAGATTTTTGTCTTCGAATAAGTGTTGTGAAGCGTTGCAATGTAGGTTTCGATGTTGACAACAGCCCGCAGGAAAACCACCTCCTCTCCAAATGACTCACCACGCGTGCGATGTGAGTACTGCTTTGCAGTTTGTTTTGTTGGTGCGCTTTTCTGTACGTTATTGTAGGCATTTATCCAATTATAAACAGTACTAAAATGAATACCTAGTCGTTGGGCAATTTGTTTTGGTGTTAATTTTTCTTGGCCTTAATAAAAAATATTGTTTAAAGCGGAAAGAAAATTACGTTAGGGTCATAGACTTTAAAATAGAACAATAATTCATTTAAAGTCTTTGGTTAGGGTAGTCTACCTAATTGATACGCTGTATTTATAACCGCCAGACATCCCAAACAGGAGCGATATCTGGTCTATTTTTAGCCTCTCGATATGGATATACTATAGTTGTGTCACGAGGAGTGTCGGTCTGTTTTTCAAAATAGAACTTTGTTTCGCATTTAACTACGCCGCAATGTGAAGTTTTCGAAGAATTGAATGCAAATAGTGTATTTTTTATTTTATCTTTTTTCAACTTTCCAGACTGCCTCTGGGTTTGTTCTGATCGAGTTTACCTTGCACCATCTTCTGGAAATGTCTCTCATTGACATTTACTACGATGTCAGTTTAAAACACTATATGCTCTTCACGATGGAATTTGGCCAGAAGGGTAGGTAATGTAATGATGCCTACTATTTCCAATAAAACGCGGATCCTTTAGTACGACCCGTATAGTAAGGAAAAACAATCCGAGCTTAGTAATACGATTTTATCTGCTATACATGTGTTGCCCAACGCTAGACCCGAACTTCGTCTAGATCGGGACATAACCCGAAAAAGAGGCAAAATTTATTAGGAACTCCATGACAGTGAATGACAGTGACACGAAGAAGGAACGACCAACATTGAAACTGATGAAATTGAAATTGTAGAGAAATTGGAGGTTCTACAGGATCATACCGGTACATCACAACAGAAGGCGGCAGCATGACAGAGATCAAGATTAGAGTGGAGATTGCAAGGAATACCGCAACTAATCTCGCAAAAGTGTGGAAATGAAAGGGACCTTAGCTTGAGTTTGAATGTAGAGTCTACGAAATCTCTGGTGGTGGAGCATTGCTTTGCATGGTTGAGAAAGTTTGACATTAGTGAAGAAAGAGGAAGAGGCGATGGTCGAGATAGTTGAATTGCGGCTGAGAGTGTGCTGACAGGAGAGGCAGATATGGATCATGAATCTAGTACAACAGTTCCAAAAGATGAAGCCTTGCTGGAGATGGTGAAGCATAGGATATTGAGGAAGTAGGATCATTGGAAGAGAAGAGGTGACTGCTTTGCCTTGGCTCTAACATCAGATATTGATCTATTTGTGTGAACGTCTACATACGTGTTGTGGAGGAACTATTTCAATCACCATTGTAGATCTGGTCGTTTCCTTATCTGGTGGAGTTGGAACCTGGCTGTTGGTGATGGTTTTCGTCGGTTTCTTCGGGTTAGCCCACAGAAGTTGGATATTGATGATCATGGTGAGAAGATTATAAATGTGACATGGATGAAACTTTAAATTTTTATCCAATTTCCCTGAAGTTTCGCGACATTATTTGCACGTTTGAATTACCCACGCGGATAAAGTGGTTTGTTCTACTGATCTAGCGTACTTAATTTTGTTGTTCAGTCGTACAATGCAGAAAATTCATCTTTTTTTTCATGCTACGTATGAATGATTGATAGTAGTATACAAATTTAACATTTATTTTCAGCTGCTGCTGATAGAGAAAAGATATGAAACATTTCTCGTCAATTGGTGTGCAAAATAACTAATTCTTAACACGGGAAAAACTAAAGCAGTAGGTCCTCCCCCGTTGGCTCGTGAGGAATTGAACAACTTGGACCGGGTTGGTCCAGAGGTCGGAGGTTGTGAGTGTGGTTGGGTGAGAGCGGCAGTTGAAGATGTGTGTGTTGTCATGGGGTGCGCAGTCGCAGGCTGGGCAGTAGGGCGGGCCGTACTTTTTATTTTTTTAAAAGTAATAACGCTGGGTGTTAAAAGGATGCAATTTAGTCAGTTAAACACAAAACTGAATTTTTTTAACATTATGATGACCTTTAGCTACATCAATCGAGGTCATAAAGGTCATTTGCCTAACTTTTGACCAACACTGTTCGTGTGTTATCTCAAATAAAATATCTAACCTGGGAAAAACACATTTGTACCAATAAACGAGTGTAAGTTGAGCTTATTCACTGACAAACATAGACGAGAGCGCTTGATTGTGCCTAATAGCATCAAGTTTATTGTTCTTTAAAAAATCAATAGCTCAAATAAAACCTAAACTCCCATTCACATGTGACATAATCACTTTTACGGCTGCATGCTACGTGTAGTGTCGTGATCGTGTGTTCAGTATTTTGTCGAAGGAACACAGTACTGTAATGTTATGTGACTGAATCTTTTTGTTCAATATCTTGTGGAATACAATCCATCCTGTAAGTACCTTCTGTAGTAATACTCAGTTTATACCTTTACTACATTATTACTATTTTATTTTTTATAAATAATTTCTTAGATACAATAATCAGTGAATACTAAATCCTGTGTTATTTTTTATAAACATGCAAATTCGTTAAATATGTGGCCTTGGGTTGAACCAGATTAAAATTTCTGAGGTTCATTGTTTTTATTTCAGTGTAAAATTGCATACAGTTACGAATGGCACAAGCCCAAATAAGAACAAGAAAAATATCAAGTTCTCACTTGAGTAATTTTGTTGGTACTGCTCGGGAATTACTGGTGTCACAACTTCCAACTGTGCGGGATATCCTAAGGTATGGAATGTACTTGAGGGATAAAAGAACTGATGACAGGAGGAACTACCCTGAGGATTTGGTGATGCATGACATTTATCCTGGTCTGATTACTCAATGGAGCAAAACTAACCGACTTTTTAAACCACCTGTTCTCAACGAAAAGGTGACAATATTTAAAAAGCTCAATGAGTTCTGGAATCAGGCAGTGAATTATTCTGCTGGGAAGGGAAAACTTGACACCAAAGAGAGGTTTCTTGTCAAGATAGACAAATTATTTGATATTTTGACATGTAAGTGTAAGATTTGTAGTTGTGAAGTGTGAGAGCTGCGTAGTCCATGCTCACATCAAGTGTTCGTGTACACGAGAAAGGAATATACCTGTAAAGAACCTTGCTTACATTAAGAGGAAAAGAGAAAAGGTTGGAAGTAGAGGACCCCATCAAATGGGGGCGCCCTGATCTAACGGAGCACAAGAAACAGGAGAATAGGTTGAAAAGACAGGAGCTACGAAAGCGTCCAGAGAAAAGAAGAATGAATATGAAAGCTACTTCATTCAGCTACACAGTTGGATATCAATCCAAACGTTAACCCAATCTGTGTTAGCCCTCCCTCAATTAAGCTGTCTGACGGCGTCATCAAAAATCTGTGAACTGACCAACACCATGGTTATAGAATCGTCTGTGCTATCCGTGATGGAGTTCTTCCTGCAAAGTTGGCTTTGTTGGAAATTGGACCAGTCAGTCATAGTTGATGGTTGACCACGGCAAGCAGAATTCTTAGGCTCCGGGTATCACAACATGGGTTTCAATGTAAACATCGGGAGACTCTGGAATTCTTAGTTGAATTTATTGTCTGCGTGTACTATCCATGTTGGTTCAACATGAAGGTCAATTAACACGCATGAATTGAAGGGCCAAAGCACATTCTGTTTCAACCCGAACAGTCTTAAGTCTCAGAGAAAGGAAGTGGTAGACATTGTGATGCCAACAGTGAAAAGATCTGCCTGGTATGCACACGGTGAAGCAATTATACAAACACTGCTCTGTTCTGTTCTGAAGAAAAAAGTAAGAAAATCATTGCCATCAGAAGAGAGGGCGACCCGGATTCTCAACTTGGGGATTCCTCAGTCAGGATTAGAAAAACGCCCGACATCAAACCTGATTCGTCCAGCATAGTAGACTTGATAGGTTGGTCAGAAGGTGTGCCTGAGCCACCCCTTTCCTGCTGCCTCAGTACATCGGAAGTGAAAACCTTTATCAACACTCCAATGGAGTTGTCAGACTAGCCCTGCCATGCAGCAGAGTGTAGAAAGAGTTATTAAAATGGTTACAGAGGCTTCAGCGAAGTACTACTCGCATGATAAAAGGGATGGAGGAATTCGGGCCCAGGAGACTAGCAGGAGGTAGATGGGTAAAAACGAATCAAAGAAGAACCAGTTCAAACTAATGGATTAAAATCATGTACTTTATAATATTGTTAACGAACAGTTTGATGTAATTGCATTATCATTTATACACTTTAAGATGGTCCGCTTTTATAACCTATATGTATGGCTAAATTGAGCAAATCTGTGTGTGTAACAATCACTAATAAGTTTAACTACGTTGGTAGTATCCTTGTATAAGTTAATGTAGTTGTGTACAAGCTGTTTGGAAATAAGTAAAATTAATTTAGCTTTGCAAATAAAAAATATTTCCTCGGCATCTTTCAGTTTTATAACGCACTCGAATTAGTAATTTTCAAATGCAAATTGATGTAGGTAAACCAAATTGTATCTAAAAACAAAGATTATATTTGAATTCCTTCTGAAAAATTACATAAAAACCACACCCAGCGTGTTCAGAGTTCTTTAAAATTCATTTTAGCAAAAAGTACGACCCGCCCTAATAGTACAATGATATACAGTAAATGTAACAGTTTTTGTCTAACCTTTTAAAGCATAATGAAATGCGAAAGGGAATTTTGTTAGTTAAACAAACGTTGCCCCTTATTTCCTTATTATAATATAATTTGATCTGATTCACAATTTGTTTAAAAATAATTTTATTTCATAAGATGGAAGACACTCAATCGAAAACCAGCGACCACGAGTCAACCAAGTACCAAAAATTGGTTCAGCAACTCAAAGGCACTGGTAAACTCTATGAAGATTCGGACTTCCCAGCAGAAACCAAATCGGTGTATCCCCGTCATCCGACTAAAAAATTGACATGGAAAAGACCAAAAGTAATAATCAATAATCTGATTCTTATAATTATATTTAGTTATCCCTATATAATAGCAAGTCTGTGATTACAGACATTTGTAAGAATATGTATAAATCTATTGCAAACGCGTTTTACATTATTTCGATCAATCTTCATCGGTATATCACCTTCAAATGAATTCCATAGTTAAGCTTGTTTTTAAACTTGTTGACTTGTGTCCTTAATCGTTACCTAAGACATTCAGAGATGAGTAATAATAAAAAACAGCGTTTCCTCTCATTGTGGTGCATTTCACGAAATAAATTTCCTTGTTTAAAAAGCTTCATATTTGCATACTTGAAAATTTGCATATACGCAGGTGTTATATAGTGAAAGACAGCTATATATTTGATTCTCTCGGAAATAACACTTCGAAATGCAACATTGTTCTTTCCTCTAACGTCGAGATATCCGATTTTCTTTCTAACAAGATGCCATCTTTCATATACTCTTACAAATATATACGTAATGTCTTTAAAAGTATTTAAAAAAATAAAACCTTACGAGAAAAATCTGAAAAGCTTTATGGCCCCTGTAAAGTAACCATTTATCGCTCTCTTCGCCTTCTCGTTTCTATGGAGGTACAGTTCATTATGTTGTCACCAAATACATCGATAACTTTTGTGCATATACCTCACATCTATCTGCAGGTTAAGCTCAACTAACCAAGTGATATTCCATGAAAATAACTACCTGTGGGTTACGAAACTAAAGCCTGTTCACCAACGCTACTTTATTTGAAACTATATAAATCTTGGCCGTATCATTGGTGTAGCTATAGAACTGAAGACCTAGAAAACTGGATTACAGAGGAGGGTAAATGCGAGGAAGAAGATTTTTTTAGAACTAACGTCAACGTTAACTTAAAGAAAAGATTACTAAAAATTTACATATTTTCAGTAGTACAGTAGTATAGAGTATGCTATCCAAGCATGGACATTTAGCAAAAAGATGATACAGAAACACTACATGCATTTGAAATGTGGTGTTACATAAGACGTTTGAAAATAAGTTGGAATGAAAAGGAGGCCAATGACGAAGTCTTGAAGACAATTGAAAATAAGAAATACTTAGCTGAAAGTCTGATCAAAAGAAAAATAAAGTTTTGCAGGACACGTTATGAGAAAATCCTCAGGGGGAGGTGCGAGAGATCACCATGCGAAAACCGAATATTGCAAATTCGACTTGTTTCTATATGACGATGGAAAACACTGCATTGTCAACGTAACGTGTATCGTACGACTCAGAGAAGTATCGATTTTAATACCTATTGGCAGTATGCATGCACAGCTGGAGAACTACCTTTTTACTCATCTAAGTAGATTGGCTCCGTGAAGCTTCAGTCACTATATTGGAAAGATCCCATACAATGTATTGCAACGAAGGACTTTTTATTTGTACAATTACACTATGCAAAACATGCAACATTGTTCCTTCACAGAATAGAGCAACATCTGAAGTCTTTCGCCCACGCTGCGACAAAGCTTCGTAAACATCCCTACCAAGGTTCATTTATCAAATAAATGCAGGCTGGTTCAGCCGGCACAGCTTAAAACGAAAATGACGTCACTGGTTAGTACTTCATTTTGGGAAATTCGTATAAATCGTGTGCTTGGAAAATAGACGATATGAAACAGGTTTCACCAAGAAGACCCCGACGCTGAATAATAACTCGTACGCATTTGTGTTAATGGAGTTGCGGCCGTTCTGTCAAAAGTGCGGGCCTATAAGAAGGGGCAGGCCCTTTGGGTCCCCCTGCATGGCTATGCACTCCTAGTTGATGACATCTTCAGAATCTTTTCTAGCATCAGATTTGTTATATTGTGATTGTCAAATGAGTCACGCTAGCAGTAATAAATAAATAAATTGTATTTGGAAAACTACCTGTACAAGTGGGAATCGGTACAGGGAAATTTAAACAGAGCGCATATTAAGATTAATTTAACACATTACAGTATTCGAAAAATATTGTTCCTGAATCTCAAAATAACGAAGCATTTTTAGACAAATAGCTTTTCACTTTTAAGCACTATTTTAATAATTTTAACTGCAAATCGCTATTATATGTATATATATTTCCGTTCATTATTTGTAAATGGCGATTGGCAAAGATATTATTTTATTCAAATTTCACCATTTTAATTATATTTCACAATTTCTCTTTACTCAAGGAAATTACAAAGAATCCCGAATTTTTTACCGGTGGAGTGAGCCGTTTTGATGTGAAACAAGGAGAAATTGGTAATCATTTTTTGCCTTTGATATTTCCCAAATCAATATGCAAAGAGCTCAAGTTGACTATATAGATAAAATTGCCGATCAGTTAGTTAATTAGTTCTGCCTATTGCCTCATAAGAGGAGGGGAGTAAATTATAGCTGTAAAAACAGTTTGCACTTTAAGGATGGGTACATATTATATTACGATGAGTAGTTTTTATAATGTTAAAAAGGAACATTAATCAGAAATGGCTGCTTAAGATATAAATACCTAATGAACGACGACCCATTTAAATAACCAAATTTCAAGATTTTTATTATCGGTTGAGGAAAATGATGAAACAAATTGCTGTCCAACACAAACAGATTCCAGTAAGTGAAGGCAGACGCCTTATCCAATAAGTCAGGTCACTCTGAAGCGCCACTAAAACCAGACTCAACTGTCAAACTAAAATATATTTAAAACATAAGCGTGACGTACAGACATACCTTTCATAGAGATGCGAGGCCGCATACAATGTAGTATAATATGGTCTTCCTGTACGCATTAAAACAATGAAAATTTATTCTCACTACAACACACTTTCCTTTTTAGGCGATTGTTGGGTATTGGCCACAGTCGCTTCCCTCTGCAGCTATCCCGATCTCTTTAATCAAGTGGTGCCGAAAAATCAAAATTTCGACGAGGACTATATCGGCGCGTTCTGTTTCCGATTCTGGAACTTTGGCAAGTGGGTCGACGTGATTGTAGACGACCGGTTACCAGTGGGACCCGGGGGAAATTTGATCTTCATGCACTCCGGAGATAAGACTGAGTTCTGGTCGGCCCTCTTAGAGAAGGCCTATGCCAAGTGAGTATGTAGTGTGTGTTCTATTAGCTTCCGTAAGGTTTTGGAATCCAATGAAGTGAATTACGGTGACTGCTTAATGCTTGGCAAAATGACTTCCAACAACATAACAGAGACGGTTAACCAGCTTCATGCAATTTCCACGATACAGAAAAATCTAAAATTACTAAAGTGGAAGAAGCTTGTAATTTCAAAAGTTCTTGCAGGAAAACGAAACCAAAAAAGCAAAGAAAACCAATCTTATGCCGAACGTGTAATGGCAAACGGATTCGACCGTTCAGCAGTCATTATCAAGCCAAAGTTAAAAAAATGCAGGTAAATAGGCCATCAAACAAGAAAATAATAACATAAACAAAACATAACAACTGTTAGAAAAACACTTTTAGCAAAAAAGGAAGCAATCGTTATTAGTTAAAGACACACTTATCTATTGCTCCGCTTCGTGGATCGCCATCTCCAAGCCATCACGTGCTGAGTGGATCAGACCGAACTGGTGTTCGTTCCCAGGGCACGCCGCATGACCAAGGAGATGCGTGTAGCCGGTTATCGGGTCTCTTCATGCACTCGGCCATATATGTCGTTTAGTGAGCCCAATATACTGTAGAGCACGCGACGATCCACCTCACAAGTAAAGTAATAAACATTCATTTGACCTTAACGACATAGAAGTCCGGTTCTTGATGGAAAACTAAGAGCCAACTGTCCTTGGTGTAAATGCCACTCTGAGAGAATGCCATCCACAGGCAATCCTTTCAACCGCTTGGCAAGGTTCAATGAAGGGAGACCGATAAAAGGTAGAGAAAAAGTGAGCATCAAATACCATGCAAGGTAGGGGAGGAACTTTTGACATGAACTCTTATACCATCCCAATATGGCATTCAACTATGAGATACTTCCCTGTTATCATAGAAAACCTATATACCCATTCAGATCTGACTTTAATTTTCATTCCAACTCTCCTATTTCTTGGAAATCTGACTTAATTTAAGTTTTTTTTTATTGTTTTGTAAATAATAGGTATCCGAAACATTTCATTCTCTCTATTATGTCTAGGTTTGTTTCCGATAAGTTTTTAGTTATTCGTCTGCAGTACCTTGGTCTCTAATTCTCACTCTTTTACGCGCTACATTTGGTCTCCCTTCATTGAACCTCCCAAGCGGTTGAAACAATTGCATTCACTCAGAGTGGCATTTACAACAACGCAAGTTGGCTCTAATATTTTCATCAAGGATGGGACTCCTGTGTCATTAAGGTCAAACGTCGTTTATTCTTTTACGTGTGAGATGGATCTTCGTGTGTCCTATATTAGACGCACTAAACGACATTTTGCCAAACGCATGACGGAGTACTGAAGAGGCCCGGGTACAGTCTACACGCATCTCCTGGATTGTACGACATGCTCGGGAAATGAACACCAGTTCTGGCGGATCCACTCGGCACCTGATGGCTTGGAGATAAAAGTGCGGAGTCCATTTGTCAATGTTTGTTTTCAACTAATAACGGTGCTTCCTTTTTTTTAAAAGTGTTCTCCTAACATTTGTAATGTTTTTGTTCATGTTTCTGTTTTCTTGTCTGCTGACCTTTTTACCTTCATTATTGAAAATTCTGGCTTGATATTGATTGTTAAACGGTGTAAACCGGTTGCCATTACATGTTTAATATAAGCTTGGTTCTCCTTTTTTATTTTCCGTATTCGTTTGCCTAATGCCAATTCTTTACCTGTACTTTATCCAAACAGTGAATATGACAAAATGAGTTTTCCGGAACTAACTTCAGATCATGATGCTCTATTTGCTAGTCTTGTAGTATGTAGATGTTGGAGGCTTAGTTTTTTTCCATTGTTTCTCTTTACGTAAGACTGAATGGGTGCTACGAGAATTTGGTTGGCGGAACTCAAGCAGAAGCGATGGAAGATTTTACCGGAGGTATGTGCGAAACAATCGATTTGCAACAGTCACCCCCGTCGGATCTCTTCAAACAAATGAAGCGAAATGTCGCAAAACAAACTCTGATGGGCTGCTGCGTTGATGTAAGTGGGGTTCGCACAAATAATTCTGTGACTGTGTGTATATAGTACTCAACTATGCATGGGAAGATGACAAGTTATTTTTGTGGCATTTTCTCTATTTCTTGTCATCACTCCGATTCTTAATCTCCCTCATATTATCCCCTGGTCTGTTCCAAACTGTTCGCCCTGATACAGGTCTCTGCTGTCGGGTCACTCTGATCTACCAGACCATAGTGTAGTTCCAGACAATGATTTCGCCAACGCGCTCATTTGCGACACAGCTTCACTCCCATTTTGTCACATCTGTTTATCTTTCTGGCTATCTTTTCTGTATTCTCGTCGCATACATCTGTCGCCCGCATTCTCTCTCCAAGATCTCGCCACAACAACATCAGACCAAAATAGTCGAATTCATCGATGACTACACGTTAGTCAGTCCGCCAGACATACAGTATATATATGACTTACGAACAAGCGTATTGCAAAATAATATGAGAACATGATCTCCTGGGTCCAAAAATTCAAAATGATTTACTACAGCCTCTTACGTTCTATCCTTCAGTACTGCAGTAGGCAGTGCTCTATTCATTGGTTTGTCAGTTACGGACTTTTCGTCCACCGAAACGCTCCAAAAAGAGCACACAGAATCATATATCCTCCCAATTTCGATTGTAACCTATCCACGTCACTCAGTCCCCGACGAATAAACACCGCCATTAAGCTCTACTAGTCATGCGCCTTTCTCAATAGTATCCTATACGACATCTGCCACCAAAATCTAATACCTTCAATCGTCATATCCAACAGGACCCAACGTCGCCTTTCTACCCTCACAACAACAATATTTAGCTATTCTTTATAATCAGCTCATCACTCCTGGACATTCTATGTTTTGTTTTTGTCTTTCTGTTTGATTGTTCATTTCCGCCCATCATACTGTGTGTACTCGACCGACACCCAAATCTCCCACATTTTTTTGTTTATCTCATTTTTCTTTGTAATCATTTTTGCCGATTCCCGTTGCACAGTTTTTTTTCACCCATAAATATATTTTCTTTTTCTAGCCTTCTACTCTGTATAAATTAGTTTCCTCGCAGTGGCTCGCAATGAGCTACACCAAAACCACTTGGGATCTTCTGTCTCCTTACCAATTCAGTTCCTGCCCCCCAACATGCACCGGTATCCACTGAATCACGATTCTTCAAATATCGGCTAACTTCACACCTGTTCTGTCCTTGGGTTCTCTACTCTAAACCTCTTAGCCGAACTTGACCATCTTCTCTGATGTTGTTGCTATTGGAATAAATGAATGAATACAAATGTATACTTACAAGTATAGTTTCTCGCCATATACCTCTATTATACTTGTTTCAGGCAGAGGACGAAGGTACTGTTGAAGATGCTCTTCCGAATGGCTTACTTTTGGGACACGCGTACAGCATAACTGGTGTTCAGGAGGTAGATACATCCTAATATTCGTTGTTCAGTATACAATAATGCTTTCAATGGTGGTTTATGTAGTACGACCTGTACCTCGAAGTTTCAAATAGAATTACCTACCAAGAGGAGAACCAAGGTCAAAGCGAGCATTCATTACCATGGAGATCGATTTCGAATTTTATTCAACACTATAATGACATGAACACGAAAATCTTAATTTACTGTTTCAATTAATTAACATACAATTATTCAAAGAGACGTAGAAAATACGAAGCGCCATTATTACGAAGAGTGCTATTATTTCGGACAAAAGGAGCGTCGGACACATCCCCTGTGCTAATCATTCGCATCTAACAGCATCCGAGTGCGGATGGACTGAGAAGCAGTTTTATGTTATTTGTATTTTCCACCAAAGGAGACATTTCATATAAAAAGTTTCTCTCCATCCCTCGATAGTAAACGACATAATAATGGCAAGTCTTATTTTATGCGTGTTTTTAAAAAATTAATTCTCTATACTGCGTTATTTCTTTTATATATAGTCAATTATTATCTCGCGTTCTGCTCACTTTGTCACTATATAGATCTTAAATGTCGGAGGAGGATCATCTAATCGAAACGGTTCATTGGGGTTTCGGTATCCTTGTAAAATTGTTATCCAAATGTTATGCCATGTCTGAAATTTATAAAAAGCAAAAAAAAACAATTGGGTACTATATCCACTAATACGCTTGTTTGACAATTGGTAGTGCCTAAAGAGGTTTTGAATACATGAACTAGAGTAGACACGCGCGCCAAAACATGTAATTTCTGTTTTGGTGTGTTTTGTAGGCAAAAATCGCAGAAGAACTAATATTTAATTTCGGTTAATTTTTTGCAAAATGTCAACTAGCTGCTATAAACTGTATAGACAGACAAAATGAAACGAGAATGTGTTCTATCATTGTATTAGAAAATTAATCACTAACCTGCATGCCTACCAAATTCTACTGCGATTTTTAAAACAGAAAACCGTCGCATCAGATTGGCCGAAAAGGCAATCAATCAAATTACACGGAAATCCTTTATCTTTAAATGAACGTGTCTACTCTAGTATACTTATTCCAACCTCTTTAAGTAAAACGCATTCAATCAGAAAGACTGGAATAATAGAAAAGGGAATGCTGTAATGGAGCTGGATCTCTCCACTTTTTATTACAAAATAAGCTATCCACAATCATTGCATCGTATTCATCGTATTCATCGCAATCTTCGGATAAAGGATAAAACAATTTCATAAACTGTATAAGAGTACACAAATTTTGAAGAATCACTTTTCATGTCGTTTTAGTGTCAAGAAGAGCACGAATTGAAAGTGGAAACAAAAAATTAGCAAATGTCTGATGATTACAATCAGACAGGTAAATAAAAAATCGATTTAGTGATTAACTCAACTCTCTATACTAATTTCCTCGGATAAAGTTGCCCCCAGGATGGTCAACTACGCTTTTACTGAACAGTAGATTAACCAACAGAGGTCGGTTATTTACTCAAACGCTTTGATAGTATCGCTATTGCATTAAATAGCATTGATATAGACATGTCTAACAGTGAACATAATTTACCCAAATCTTTAAACAACTTATTAGAGTATTATAGCATGTTACAGCAGTATGAGAAGGGGAAGAAAATGTGGAACTATGTGGAAAATAAGTAAATTTTATATTTAGGCCAGGTTTTCTGCTTTTATTATTATGAGTAAATTAAAAAGCCAAATTTTGATTAAGTAACAATGTGTTGAACATTTTATTTCTATCGTCTAACTATTTTTATTGTGGGTAAAAAGTCGGCCTCTTGTCTAAACTATCACTATAAAAGTGTAGTTGACCGTCCTGATATATTCTAGTTTATAGTCCTGGGTTGCCCCACAACTGCTGATGATAGCGTGTGACATATATCGAAATGTTTTGTCCTTAAATCTTTCTTCTGTTTAAAAATTGACTTGACAAAAAACATCTTGCTTAATTATACAGTATATATATATAGTGTTCATTTTTAACATAATAATTTACACGTGTAAATTTTTTCACAGCTTTTTTAACTGACTGATAGCGTTTGTGTGGAAACATTTCAAATATTAATAAAAATCATTTTATAATTATTGAAATACATTGTACATAATACTTTTCCTTTGCCCTATACATACTGTACATGCATAAATTGGGAAATATTCTCACTGTGAGAGTCACGTATTGTATGGTAACAGGTCTAGCAATCGTTATTCTCTTCTCTGATTCGACTAGAAGCAGTGGAGCCATTTACATGGTGCAGGTCGCCGGATGAGGAATCATCTTCTGTCCGGTTCAGTCTTTCGTTTTCCAACTCGGCCCACATCTCTCGATTACGCATTACTTCTTGGTAAAGTGGTTTGTACTTCGAATTGAGAAGGGAGAGATGCTGAAAAGGCATAAATTGAACATCAAATGAAATTTGGATATCATGCTCCCCTCTATACCCTTCCAAAGAAGCGGGTCATCAGGCAAGAAAAGGCGATCACTGTGGTTTCGGTTCGCTTAGTCACGGCAACTTCCCCCACCCGGGTGGGGGGGGGGGGCAAAACAGTCCCAAGCAAGACTGTGCCACGGTGATGTAGTGGTAACGCACTTGCCACGAAACACCGAGGTTCCCTGGTTCGATTCTCGGCTAGGTCAACCTTTCATGATTAATTTCAGTGACTGTCCAAAAACCAGCTGTTATCGGACAGTACCCATCGCGGTGCACCAACTAAGTCCATCAGGACGCACAAAAATTGTCCAGCTTTCGGCGTCTCCTCCTGTGACCTCTGTCCTCTGCAGTAGATGCTGGTGTCCACCTCTGCATCACTACTATCATAGTAGTATGGCATGTTAACCACACAGATCTGCTGTAGAGGGTTTGGTAGCGGGCATGGTTGGGGGGACTCGATCTTCGATTCCCATTAGTAGTGTGTAATGACCGTTGCCCATTGCTGATGGGGGTGCTCGAGAATGCCGCAAACAAACCTGTGCTAGGCTGCACCTTCTTTGAGGTAATAATGATCCACGCCGATCGACACCATCCCCCCTCTTCACTGCACCTTCCGCTGCTCAACACAATGCACGCCAGTTTCGCTCAGGAACCGCAAGTTTGCTCTGGCCACACAACCTCCTTTGCATATGTACTGTATAGCCAACACCGGAGCCACTGATACGGATCTTGCTGACCAGCTCATTGTAGTTCAACATCTCCCACTCATGCGCCTCTTCTATCTTCGTCTCCCATGGCACTGTCAGTGCCACTAACACCATAGCCCTCGTTGCAGTAGAAAAATTGAGTAATTTTTGTTAAATAACTAATTAAATTTCTAAGGAAAGGGATGTTGTTGTTCATGTGAAATGATTTGTAGGAAATATCATACTTTTTATCTTGATATATTGTAAATTATATATTTGCTATTTGTTTTAGTTGTCTTCGCATTTCAGAAGTAGACGCTGTCTATTTCTGTGAGAGGTTGGAGAACTGTTGCAAACGCATATATGCCTTCTCATGTGCCACTTATGGTTGCGAGTCTTGGGCTATGAGTAACAAAGAAAGAAAGAAGGTGAATTCTTTTGAATTATGGGTATACAGGCGGATTCTGAGAACATGTTGGACAGAGAAAAGAACAAACCAGTGAATTCTAGAAAAGGTGGAGTCAATAAAAAAGTTCTTCTATTCCAAATTACAAGCAGAAAGCTGGCCTTTTTCTGGAAAAAGAAATAATGCAAGGAATGGTCGAGGGGAGTAGACGACGAGGCAGACTAGCCCTGAGATGGAACGCGGACATCAAGCTTGCAACCAGGTAAACATTTGTAGAAGCATCCAGTATGGTGATGAATCGAGACACTTGGCACAGGATTGTGAACACAGCAGCT